>SMLS01067137.1:0-30425 GCA_004785975.1 Popillia japonica
TTTTTTTTCATTTTTATACTGTCTATTTTGACAATATTCGAAGTTGTACTTACGAACTTTAGTGTTTTACCATTAGCTTTAAAATATAATTGTGTGTTACTTATGCATCATTCGAACAGTAATAGAACAGCATTAAAAGTGATTTGTATGCTTAACGTGCTATGAAAATATAGAAATAAATGTCTGGAAAGCTACAGATAGTATTAAAACTGCAACTAAAAGTGAAAGTTTTAGCGCTTCTGTTTCTATTGTTTTGAAATACTTAACATAATTTTAGATATATAACGTTGTGTCTTCCTACAAATAATACTAAAAAATTAAAGAAAAGTTTAAGTATATTCGTTGATTTTAAAATTGTATAAGAAGTAGCTTCGAAAAAGACCCAAAACATTAAATGTACATATCCGAAAATAGTAGCCTTTTGTATTGCCTATATCTATTCCAAATGAGGTCTAGTATCACATCCTTCAATATGTAGGTATACGTATGTACACTCACCTGAAAGAAGTTGTAGAACGATTTACATAGCGATGATATGTAAATCGTTCTACAACTTCTTTCAGGTGAGTGTACGTACATACCTACTAATAACCTGGTATGCTAATGAACAAATGCAGAATCTAATGTAGGTACTACATAGATATATTTATTTATTTATTTATCGTATGGTATAAGCTAGGTATCTATTAAAACAAAATGACGTGTCCAGGTCATTCTTGGTTCTTCAATCCCAGTTGGTTTGCTTACAGTACATCCAGAGATGTTTGATATTGACAGTAAAATTACGATTATACATTTTGCAAGAGAAAATTTTGGCCGCTACATTTTACTAAACTGCTTTGTATAACAATGGTATAG
Source organism: Popillia japonica (assembly GCA_004785975.1). Lineage (NCBI taxonomy): Eukaryota > Metazoa > Arthropoda > Insecta > Coleoptera > Scarabaeidae > Popillia > Popillia japonica. Next base: position 859 of record SMLS01067137.1, read on the forward strand.
TTCTAATTTTTGTACAAAAATGGCACTGTAAAAGTAAGCATTAATTAATGTCTTCATTAATTAATGTCAAAATTGCTTTAATTAAAATTTTATATTTATTATATATTCGTTCTAGTTTAACAGTTTGAAAAGCGTTTTCCAATTAGTGCAGGAGGGACTACTAGGACAATTTAAGAAGAATTATGACCACGCAAAATGACATAACATGAGCACATATTTAGGAGTTTATGTAATGCAGACATTGATCGGCATTAGCAGACACAGCTGACAAAACTAAACGTAAAATATTACAGTACATTCACTGTTTCTAAATTTACTATAAAGCAGCATAGCTCCTCCCGGCTTCTAAGTCCTCAGTGATACAAGCCTTGTACAGAAAAATATTGCTAAGAATGACATATAGGACTGCATATCGTAGACAAAACTATTAGTTGTTGTTCGTCACATTCCAAAACTAGCAATATTTAACGTACGCACATCTGTACATTGAAATAAAATTAATGTATGCAGTATTCCAGACTTTTAACTATTTAACCAGTATATTCTAATGTTAAAAAAATGTAATAAAAGGGTAACGCGACTACTTTTCTTCAGAACTAAGAATAGTACGGACATGGTATAGATAAAAGTTAGTATGCAAACTGATTTAGCATATATTTTCTGATCATATATAGTTACTGAAATTCAGGACATTTGCTTGTTTTAATTCCTAGCAAACTAACAACGCTTTACCAATTGTTGATCGTATTACTTCCAGGTACCTATAATGGCAGACAGAAGTTGCTGAAATTTTCCGACAGTTAACACCCCCTAATCAGTCTAAGAGCTTTAATAAACCGGATTGTGTGGATTGCATACAGTATGGCCCTACATTAATCTATAGAGATTAGAACATACTTTTCATATTTTTAAGTAAAGTTAAATTTATTGTGCCGCCAAAAAATTAAGATTTGACCAACTTCAAAAAAAATTGGTGATTAAAATGTTATAAAAATTGATAGCAAACAGCAGCATGCCTTAAATATAATACTAAGAAAATTTCCAAACACAAATATGATGACTTTGTTTAAATCACATTCCATACTCGTAAACGTTAACATTGCTATATTTCGTCAAGAAGTCTACTAAACTATTGAGAAATAAATTCTACAAAGGCAAGAAAAGGTATTAAAACACACAATATTACTTCCTTATAGCGTCAACAAACCCATGAGAAAGTTGAAATCGTTACAAAAAGTAATTATTAAAGTCAATATACTATCATAATATTTGATTTGTCTTCTTACAAAGCTTCAGTAGAAAAAGTAGGGCGATTATACATAATAGTTATACAGGTAAGTTGAGGATGAACTAAACATAGAAAACGCAAATTATAAACAAGGTACATTGTAACCATTTAATATTATTATCTGATCAGACGGTTATGTAACTATAATAATAATATATTTCGTCTCATTATGAACATGGTGTAAAAAATAATCAATAAATATATGTACCTACATACGTATTATATAGATAAACCGTACCGTAAGTAAAATATAAACCACAATATAAAATATAAATAGTCTAACAAGACAATACGTAAGTATTTTACCTGAATAAAAATCGTTCACATTGTCAAATGCTTTTTTACATAATAGTTGTTCAATGTATGTTTAAATATATTTGACGTCAATTCTGCTTAAGTCTGTCCTAGGTGGAAGTAGCTGAGGAATTCGGCAACTCTAGTGCAATAGCTGTGTATTAATTGGTGCTTACTAAAAAAATTAGATATATTATTATTATTACGGACAAATACTGCACATGCTAGCACATAAATACAAGGCAAGGTAAGTATATTATAATTTTTGAAAATGTCTTTTCAGACGTCTCTTGATTTTAATCCATATACTGCTTTACAAGTTTTTGTGCTAGTAGATATATGTACACCTTCCGACAGAATTAATGTCATCGTCTATAGCGCAGTGTTTATCAAAACTGCTCACCGTTTGACCAAGTACGTCGGCATCGGTTTCTGTAGGTAAGAGATTTATTGCGGTAATTTAAAACACCGGACAATTGTGTGGATCAGGTACGAGAATTGAATTTATGTGTTGAAAATGTATACATATACCGATATAAATATATAAAAGGTTATTATCATACATAGGTTACTTTAATTTGCAGATGTCATTTTAAAATACGGTTAATACAGAAAATTTAAATGCAACGGTGGAAAGCATCGTTTTTATTGCTTATTATATTATATGTATATAAAGAACAATTAATAATAAACATGGACATTTGTTAGAAAACTGCAGCTACACACTAAATTAGAAACACTATTGAAGTTACGAAATTATTACACTTACAATTAGACACTACCATGCAGATATAGGTATGGATCATTATTCATCGTTATTATTCGATTACATTATTTTTTTTTAAATATTTTATAAATTAATAAATAATTTTTGTGTTTCTTTAACTTTTATTTTATTGTTGTCTCCAAGTAAGCATGTCCCTTTAAATAAATAATATAATGATACCAAATATTGCCAACAACAATTTTATTACAATGGTAAATAGTTATTGGTAAACGTTTTTAAAATCGCCATCTAAACATTAATGTTATTAATAAACTATCCCAGTAATTACTTTTTTTGAAGCTATATATAGTAAATTTGCAAAGTAACTCTATTTTTCTCTATTCTCCCAACATTTTTATAGCAGGTTCCTTAATACACAAGATTTAACTATTTTGTTTCGTAAAGTTCTTCCTCCCAACGCGGAAGATTTAAAAATTCAAACCCAAATAAATACTACTATAAAGGTATGATTTACTATAGTACTAAAGTAAGTAATTAATATAATTCCATTTAACTAAATCCATCCAACTTCTGCTACCTTACCTTTTTTCTTTAATTTGATATACTTTAAAAATTAAATACCCTATTCAATAGAATCAAAACTTTGAGCTCCTTTGTAAACTTCTATCCGCGAAAGCTTGAGCCTAGTTAATTTTTTATTATCCCACAAAATGCTTTGTGTCTTGTTCGATTTTGCCTCTGAATAAATTTGGGCTCTTGTTTATATAATGACTTGCTAACTTTACCCAACAATATATTGTTTTTATTATTATACAAACAGCAATACTACTGGTAGTCATACAACATTATTTCGAATTTTAATCAAAATTTACTAGTATTTATAAAACCATAATTAATGTTACTTGAAGCCATAGTGAATTTATAAATTATTCTTGTTTTGTTTTCTCTATATTTTTAAAATAAGTATAATCAAATTAATTACACAAAATTTAATGGCAATATTAAACTTCATACGCGTATCAACTTCATTTTTTCAAATAGTTTGCAATGCAAAGAAAGTTATTAATACAGCCTTATTTGTCATCTATACAATTGCTTAATTACCTAAGATTAAGCGTAAATATGACCTTGCCAATCATCTTCCTGTGAGAAAACTATTTAAAGCATATTTAAATTTCGATATATACATTTTCAAGAAATAATTTAAATTCTCCTACCTGATCCACACAATTGCCTCCGGTGTTTTAAATAGCAATACCCCAATAAATCACATGCCAACAGAAACCGATGCTGGCCGAACGCTTGCTTGGCCTGATGGTGAGTAGTTTTGATAAACACTGCGCTATAGACGACGACATTAATTCTGTCGGAAGGTGTACATATACATATGTATGTACACCTGGATGGAAAGGTATCTGGACACGTATCGACAGAGAAACACCTGCCGCGCAATATTTTGTTCCGTACGGTATACTGACACTCCGCCTATTCGGAACAAAATATGTGCGGCAGGTATTTCTCTGTCCATACGTGTCCGGATACCTTTGCATCAAGCTGTACATGTTATGCGCATAATAAGTTCTAAGAGCAGCATCGCAACCAATAGTTGAGTTCAATCCCAAGAATGTTGTATTTTCTACGCGTACTAGGTAAGATCTTCGCCCTGATAATGATTTTTTATATTTTTTTATATATTTTTATTATAAACAGCCTTAGCTGGTATGTGACGTAGTTGACAACGAATTAGTTTGTATGACTGCCGATAAGTCGTCTACAAAAAGTACCATTAGACCATCGACAACCTTCGGTAAATCATTTATATACAACAGAAACAAGAGTGGGCCAAGAATGTAACCCTCGACCAATTCATATTGCACACTACACTATTGTGATCTTATTTCTTTGCCAGTCTCAACATATGTCAGCACACATTGTTTTCTATCCTCTAGAAAAGATCATATTCAATCCAGAATAGTTCCTCGAAATCCCATCTTTGTCAGTAAGGTGGCGTGATCTACATTGTCAAATGCCTTAGACAGGTCCAAAAAATTACCTGCTCTTAGTTCTTGATTATTCAAACCATGAGTAATTTCTTCAAGTAGTTGAAAGATTGCTCACGATGTTGATCTCTTCTTCGTATAACGGTTGTGATTTTTATTTAAAATAGTGTTTTGAATAAACTTAACCATTCTGTCTTGTAGGTACTATTTCTTCAATCACTTTTGAAAGTATAGATGTTAAGACTATTGGGCGACAATTAGTCAGTTTTATTTCCTTTCTTAAAAATTAGTTTTAAAGTGCCCTTTAAAGCTTCAGGAAATGTTGCCGTTTGAGAGGACAAGTTTATTGTTTGCTTTAAAAGTTTTGTAGTATTATTCGAGCATTCTTTAAGATAGTTGGTATCTGATAATTTGGTAATTAATAGTTCTTACTATTTGGATCTCACCAGTATAAAATAAAGAAAGTGCATGTCTATACACTATACGTGGTTAAGTGATGTTTATTTTTTGCTGACGCTATTTGTACATGCACTTATAAAGTATGATATGATTCATGTTCTGTAAAACATCCCTATTATCATGACATGAATCACTAAAATCATTTGTCATTAATATTTCAGTAAATGTATTGTAGCACACGTTTTATCGCACATGGTCCGATTCACTGCATCGAGCTTCGAGTGATATTACCTAGTCTGGTGAATAACGCCCAAACTAGTTATGGTCGCGCTAGAAGTCGGTCGTTTTAGAAAGGTGTTGCTGTTATTACATATGTATATGATGCGATCGTTTAAAGCGGTTACGGTTGCGTTAGAAAGAGGCCGTTTTAAAAAGGTGTTGCATATACATATTATGTATACGATACTAAAAACCGTTCCAACAAAATACGTTCGTTTGATCAGGCGGTGACCTGAAACGGTGGTCCCTTTGAAGACTGTACATTAAAATTTTGTAAAGTAAAGAGTGAATCTCTTTAGTTTCAACATAACACTATTAAAATGAAGTTTTAATTGAACAAAATGGCATTACAACCAGAGACATTAGAGTCTATACCGCTCCATGTAACACAAAAATAAAGAATAAAATGTGTAAGTAATCATATTATAATGGTTAAGAAAATAAAAAAATCAAATGTAATCAATGATCAGTAATATTTCAATTGTTATACTAATTTAGACTAAACATAATTAATGTACATAGATATATGCATAGCTGTACTAAAAATGCAAAGTGAAAATTAGGCGGGAATGACATAATTAATAATGAGAGCTCAAACGGAAAAGATACAAGAGCTGCTTACTTTCGTTTTTTTCTATGAAGATATTCTAAGCAGATGTTGTATGTATGTAAGTACATACATCTATGTAGATTTAATAAGAGAAATTGCGAGTAAGTAATAAAAAAGAAATTATTTGTAGGAACACAGCTATTCTCAGGCATCGTGAATTTAAATTACCAACTTAATTCGCTATTGTTTGTTTATCAAATTAGTAAAAGTATGAAACCAACAACTTATGCCGGTAGTGTACAAACGAACTTCAAAATACATTTTAAATATTATAATGGTTACTATGGCCGCTATTTTACATAGAAAATTATAAACTTACAGCTTATACACTTGTCGATAAATTCATTATACATTTTTTATGAACGTTGTTTTTATAATACCATTTTTTATTATATTTTTAATGCATGTATGAGTTCAAGATAAGGTTTTCTCATTAAACCACTGCATTCCCGTGCTTAAAATAAAATATAAGTGTCAGCATAGTAAAAATATCAGATGCTTCTTTTATTCTTTGTTCTTCTTACAAACTGATTCCTAACAACATACACAGACACCATCAAACTGCTATAAGTAAGTATGTTCTTGACTTTGTGATCTAATTCACATTGTACACTGATTATAACAAGAAACAACACAAAAGAAGAATGCAATAGTCCAATAAATTACCTAACAGCGATTTAGGTATACAACAGCATAGATGGACCATTCCGCGAGACAGAACCGAAAGCAATATTCTTCTATTGCTGCCACAACATGGGTTCAAATGGAACAGCAACTAGTGCAAAAATTATTACTTATGCCCGCAATGGCGCAATGGATAGACAGCTACCAAACGATGTGAGTGATCGCTGGATCCATGATTTAATTCTTCGAGGAGATGCAAACATTTTTTAGGAGAACTGTTTTCCCGATATACGATTCACCGATAGGAGCAGCGTCGATGAGACATCGCTGCCACAAGAGCATTGCACACTGGAACTAAGCATCCACCACAACTCAAAAAGCAAAAAAGGAGCATAGAAAATTTAATTCCTTTGTTTAGTTAGTTGATGCTTATCCTGAATTATACAAGAAATTATAGAACCGGGAATTTAGTTTGTTAAATACGTAAAATAGAAACGAATTTACTGAAGCGCATTATTTCGAAAGAATAATAATAATTATAATAATAATAATAATAATAATATTTTTATTTGCCCAACAGATATAAAATCCTTATTACAGAACAAAATAGAATACATCACGAAAACATATGTGATATGTATAAATATAAGTATACTTAATACTAAACTAAATTTAATAACTACTAACTAGTGATAGACAACAGAGAGATTAATTAGTTATATGTAATTATAATTGCCAGTACAATGGTGGAGTAATGTTGGTAGAGAAGTGTAATTTATGTCTACATCCGTACATGCCAAACTATTATAAAGAGTACTTATTCTAGATACGGGAGATCCTAACATAATGTTAGTTCTTGATGGACTACAGTAAAAGGTATTATTCGATCTAGAAAATTGTCTCGGAACTAAGACATTTAATCTAGATAATATTTCAGGCAAGTCAATCATATTATGTAGCAGAGAATATAGAAATTTTAGGTCTGCTTGACATCTACGAAGTTCTAGGGGCTCAATATTAAACGTAGTTAAGAGACTTACATGGCTGTATTTAGAAAACGTCTCTGTATTTGTTGTAACGAACGTGCTTGTAATTTGTAAAACGGAGACCATACCAATGATGCATATTCCAATTTTGATCTAATGAAGGAAAAGTATAATGGCAATATGCACTCAATCGATGAAAAACAGCTAGTTGTTCTAATTGCGAAACCCAGAGTTCTCAAAGCAGCACCGCAAATATTGTTGGTGTGGCTCGTAAATGACAATTTAGAATCAAAGGTAACACCCAGATCCTTCAACTCCGCGCACCTCTCAAGTTGAGTGTTATCCAAAATATAATTGAAATTTGTCGGAGTACTTTTCCTCGTAAATGTCATAACTCTACATTTAGAAACATTCAAATGTAACTTATTGTCGATACACCATGCCTGAAGTGCATCTAATTGTTTCTGAAGATGCAGACAGTCGCCTATAGGGCATTGCACCGACTAACCAGGCCTGGAACTGGTACGGTCGAGAGCCCATGCCAGGGAACCGGGTCATCTCTGGCGGGGCTCTCCGCACTTTTCAGTCTACCGCATGACGAAATGATTAATAAATACAGTTTCAAAAAGAGCTTTCTCACGAAGCTAAGCAGCAAGCGAGAGAGAGAAGAAGAACTACCTACCTGCCCACTAAGGGCAAATACCATTAAATAGCATACGTATGGTTCCAAAACTTATAAGTGAACAGGTGCAGGAGTATTCGGGCTCGGAATGAAATACTCAGATGCAATGAAAACTTACACCAGTGTCTTCCAAGCAGAGATTAATGCTATTGGAAGAGATACTCAACTGAATCTTGACAGGAACTATCCGAAGCAAAGGAATGGAATTTTCTACGTCAGTCAACTAGCCATAACGGCGCTGAGTTTTAACACCATCAGCATGAAATTAGTCGAGGAATGTTTAGGGAGACTAAACGATCTAGACAAAGAGAACAGACTTGCATCGTACTAGGTACCAGGACACACTGGAATCAGTGGCAACGAGAACGCTAGTCTATTAGAAAAGAAGGCCGCCACATCATCGTTTGTCCTTTTACAGAATAGGAATGAGCGTCTATACAGGAGAACTAAAGGACAGGGAGCAAAATTTCAGAGCAACTCCCTCGGAAAATCTTCCTGGTCTGAGAAATTACAAAGTATTCCATGGAAAGTTTAATAAGGAAAGAACAAGGACTATGCTAGAACTAAGTAGGAACAAACTACGTGTACTTGTGGCTCTTCTCACAGGCCACTCTCACCTTGAGAGATACGTGAGAAGGATAGGTTTGAAACAAAATAGCGACTGTCATTGAGGCGAGAAAAATACCCTCGTAATAACCATCACAACTATTACAGTTTATTAACGCCCTTAGACCTAGACTACTAATTTTTATGAGTCATATTTAAAATTATCGAACTATATATCCTATTCACGGTTCGATTTTACTCACCTCATACAAGAGTTCTAAGAAATTTGCAATTCAAATTTTGTTTATAAAGTTAAATCAATCGTCATAAAAATAGGTCTTTCTTCTCACAATATACTTTCTTCTCAGCACCGACAATAACAAGAAAGTGGATTTTCTCATCCTTCATGCGTCTACTAAGCTCGGTGTTAATTAGAGCTTCTTGTGCGAACAGTGTTCGTGCGAATAAAATAATCTAATCTATACATTGTCATAAATTTATTCTACTCAAGTTAGGATATATGATATAAAACCAAGATGCGGTTTCTGTTTTAAAGCTACATCGAAATCTAAATTTCTAGATTACCACTGTTTGTTTCTTACAATTAGTTAAATAACAATCGTATATGTTGAGAAAATCCTGAATATATTTATTTATACATATTGTTTGTGTTATTTTGATCCCTTCATTTTAATGTAAAAATGTTATACGTTCTATTAGGCATCCCGAGTGTATTATTCTAGTTTATTGAGTTGTTATGCCTTCCTCCATTACTATCCGTGTAGTGTTTTGAGTTAACCTAAATTACTATGGTAATACCAAAACTACAAGTTAAAACTGATGTAATTTTGATCTTGCTATATGCGAACCAGTTCATGTCTACTAGAACTAAATGGTTATCTACAGAATTTTTATATTACTTAGATATAATCGTAATATCTGTCATCATTACCATCCTTACATGCTTAAACAACGCAAAAGCTTTGTTACAAATATCATTTACATTAATCATCGAATCTTGAAAGAAACAACAAACGTAAATTATTAATTAAAGCAAAATACCAAAACTTAGCACACAAACACATTAATATGCACTTTAAAGATATCATTGTGTTTCTACCATCTAATACACAAACAATAAGAAAAGTTATTGTAGAGATCTCGGGATTTAAATCATTGATAATGAGAAAGTGATCTTGCGGTCATGTCAAAGGGCGATTACGCAGTCTTAAACATAAGTGAAAGGAAACGTGAATAAACTTTCATTACCCGTGTAATATTTTAAGCTCTATCTTCGCACGATGTACACTTTTCTTTACATACTTCCGATGGGAAACTCTAAACAAGTAAAATTTCTTTACATACATGATGACAGTACAGAAGATCATAGTATTCGATGACCTTATACTCTTTCACTCTCTTACGCATGGATTGGTCTAGGTCGAGGCCAAGAATCCTCTACTCGTCTCCCACTTATCAATTATAATACAAACAAAAATACATCTTCACCCCATCAAAACTATACCTATATAACGAGCATATTGCCATCAGAAATCGCACTTTATTCACAAAAGAACAGGTCGCCAGCAGTGCGCGTCACAAAGTAAATCTCAGTGATGCAAAAAATTGTGGTAAACTAAAATTACATTTTAAATCTTGTGATATTAATTTTTATTGTTTCAGATTTTATTTCTTTTCTTACACTGCACAAAAAATACACTAGCTACTTTCGGAAAGGAACAGTAAGTAATTATTATTTTGCACATTACGCACATACATTTTTTCCGTATGTTTTAGTGTTCATATACGAGTCCACGTACCTGAAACACATCACGGAGGCGGAAATCAAGTTAAACACATAATAAAAGTAGTTCACACTGACCATGGTGGTGGTGGCGGTCATGGGGGTGGAGGAGGTCATGGGGGTGGAGGAGGTCATGGAGGCGGATTTGGAGGTGGTGGACATGGTGGTGGTGGCTACGGCAGTAGCGGTGGTGGTGGCGACTTTGGAGGACTTATAATCCATGATCACCATAGTGGAGGCGGTGGGGGTGGTGGAGGAGGATTCGGAGGAGGCTTCGGAGGAGGCTTCGGAGGAGCAATAATCGAAGATCATCATGGAGGAGGAGGAGATGGATTTGGGGGTAGCTTCGGTGGTGGTTTCGGTGGCGGCCATGGAGGTGACGATCATCATGGAGGTGGTGGCGGATTAGGCGGTGGTTACGGTGGTGGCTTCGGTGGCGGCCATGGAAGTGACGACCATCATGGAGGTGGTGGTGGATTTGGCGGTGGTTACGGTGGTGGATTTGGAGGTGGTCATGGAGGAGGAGGCGGATTTGGAGGCAGTTTCGGTGGCACTTTCGGGCACGATGATCATCACGGAGGTGGAGGTTTTGGTGGTGGTAGCGGATTTGGAGGAGGTCACGGTGGCGGATTTAGTGGAGGTTATGGAAGTGACGACCACCATGGAAGTGGAGGTTTTGGAGGTGGTGGCGGGTTCGGAGGAGGCTATGGTGGCGGATTTGATGGCGGCCACGGTGGTGATGATCATCACGATGGTGGAGGTAGTAGCGGTTATGGTGGCGGCCATGATAGTGGCGGACATGGAGGAGGTAGTGGACATGGAGGGGGTAGCGGATACGGAGGCGGAAGCGGATATGGTGGCGGCGGTGGATATGGTGGAGGCGGTGGATATGGCGGAGGCGGCGGACATGGAGGAGGCGGCGGACATGGAGGAGGCGGCGGACATGGAGGAGGAGGCGGACATGGAGGTGGCGGCGGATACGGAGGAGGTGGAGGATACGGAGGCGGCGGTGGTGCCATTGGAAACATTATTATTGAAGAACATCATACTACAGGAGGTGGTGGAGGCCATGGTGGCGGTGGATCTGGTGGAGGCCATGGCGGTGGCTATGGTGGCGGCGGCTATGGTGGAGGACACGGTGGCGGTGGAGGTTACGGCGGTGGCAGCGGTGGATTCGGAGGAGATCATGGTGGTGGCGGCCATGGTGGAGGACACGGTGGCGGTGGAGGTTACGGCGGTGGCAGCGGTGGATTTGGGGGAGGTCATGGCGGTGGATATGGTAGCAGTGGCCATGGAGGATACGACTAAATGTTGTTTTGTAATAGAACGCCCAATGAATTCCATGTACAATAACTTTTGTAAATATTGTGTGCATTTGTTATGTTATGATTGTTAGTGCAACTGTGCTGTATATATTGTTATGTATTGTGTTAAAAATATATGTATGTTACAAATACTAAATCATCAAACACTACTACTCGACTCCCCTTCCAAAGAAACAGTCATGTCATATTTAATCCTTAAATATAGTAATTTAAAAACTAGAATCTTTTACCAGGAATAGCATTAATTGGACAATCTATGTAGTCTAGATAACTATTGATCCATACGTAAACACTGCTAACCTTGATCATAACAATTTATGCAATTCCATAACATGGTGATCAATTTTATATTAGCAAAACTTAAAGACCTTATGTCGCTTTTTTATCGAATAACTCTGCGTTCATAGAAAAGTCATATAATTTCTTAAGAAACTAGGACAAATTTAAAATTTACTCCACTTTCATTAATGAATAAAAATTTATGAGAAGCAATTATGACACTATGAAAACAAAATTATTGTAAAAATAAACTAATTGCTTCTAAATATATCTAAATTTTCTCATCATTGTATAGTACACTTTTTTTAATATATATTTTTTTGAACTCTTGGTCGATCCCGTATAATACTATTTTATGTAGTTTACGAAAATTTTCTTAATACAGAAAATAATTTAAAATTGCAACATTTTTTCGGCTACTTTATTAACAAGAAAAGATTTTCATCAATTTATTTATACCTATATTATTTATTGGCAATGCGAATCACGAACTTAGAGCACCGTAGGTCAGTTGGAATGCAAACGAACACTACAAATCGCGTTTTGCGTGAGTAGAAACGAGAACTTTTAGAGCAACTTAAAGATCGAACAGCATCAACTACACATACGGCACGTATTATAATTTGAATTTTGAAAACAATTTCCTGGTAACAAAAAGAAATCGTCTTCTCACATGGGTCTCTACATATATTCCATAGTATGCGTGTCCCTTATAGCAAAGCATGTATAAAAGACAGCGTAGAGTATGGACAGAGAATGAACTCAAAAGGAATAATAGGGACACGAGTCGAGATTTGTATAGCATTGTGTCATTTAAATTACTGAAACCGTCATTTTTATGATACTCACAATCTTCACGGTACTAAACCGATGAGATACTTACCAGAAAAAAATGTTTTTTCACGTGGACAACAGGATGTGCAATACATAACAAAAAACTAAGTTAGTATTTAACAATTATAAAAACTGTAGTAGAAGATTTTACGAATTCTTGAGTCCCGAAATTTTGGAATCAACAACTATAGAAACTAGCAGAAGTTAATACAGGCCTAGTTCGAATTTTCTATGAACATTACAAAAAAGATTGTGGCGCAAAAGTGATTTTAATTATTTTCTTTTGCCACTGTAACACTCTACATACCAACTAATTCTACAAAATTTGGGTGTTGTAAATATAAGTGTATTTTTGTAAGTATAAGTGTATATAAGTATTTTTTTATAAAGTATTTTTTACAGAATATAATTGCATTGTAGCGAGAAACCAGTATTCTTTTAAAAATGTAAATAATCAAATCATTTGAGTAGATTTCCTCGCAGACAATTCGAATTACGAAAACTACTGTTGCGTCTACAAGTTATGAATTGGAAAGATTAACATTCAATACAAGAAGTAGAATAAGAAATTCTTCAAAATCTCTTTTGCTGTAATTGGGTTTATGCGGTTGTTTAAAGAACCACAGTTATAAACACCGACCATTAAAAGACATTGATCATCTTCCTAACAGATTTTATTAAAGGAATGATTTATGTGAACTTGTGTCCTATTTTTTGTGTTTATCTTCGAATTCCCATCCATACATATGTGTTGTTAGTTAATGGCAAAAACTCCACATTTAGTAGAGGTTACTGCAGATTTCTTAGAGAACATTGTTTTTATCTCTGACACCCGGCCATGTAAATAGGTAAGCGGCACACAAAAAAAGTCCGTAACTGTTTATTTTAGTTAATTCTATTTGTATAATCTTCAAAACCAAACGTGGAACCTTGACTTCTACACAGTATTTATTACACAATTAAGCTAGTTTTAAATTTGTCAATTAATAGATAAATTTCTAGAACGTTGACGACTTGACGTCAAATTCAGTTTTAAGTTCAATTTCTAGTTCTAGTTCTCTGCAATGTTAACCTTGTAGCTGGTAGCTTTACATTTATCAATAAATAGATCAATTTAAACAACTTGGGTTAGTTCTAGAAATTGAAGAATTAGAACACGTTCTATTTTGCGTCAATTTCAATTCTATAGTAAATTTTGTTTTAATACTGGATTGTGACCGACAGTGCTAACCTGCGATACAAGAGGTTATACATATGTCCAAGTAATTCCAAACTTACTTTAATTCAAATTACAACAATTACAATTCGTTGAACAACAATGTAATATTTGTAATTATGAATGACTAAATTCATATAGATTATTTGAAATTTTTAATTTGCAGCATAATGCAACAAAGAGTAAGATAGCACGATAGCAACGAAGAAGATTAACAAATTAAAAAAAAGCTGTATTCTCTTTAATGGTGCTATAGAAAAAGCAAGAGTAACAAAGAGGTGGTGGGTTAGACCATGGTTGATTGCGAAATTTAAATTTAAATTTAGTAGAGAACGATTTTCCAGCAGATCCTGAACAATGCACACACTCACCATAACTTCCTTCACAGTTGCTGTTCTCAGTTCAATTTATTGTTAGGTGTACTTAATGCAATAGTGAGTTCATATTTAAGAACTTAAAATTCGCCAATAAAAAAGTCTTAAAAATATCTTCAAATTTATTGATAAGTGTAATACGAGAATAAGTTCTCTCTTTCAAGAACTAGAAATTGACCAATGTTACGATATAAAAATTGATCAAGAAATTGACAAGTGTAGAACTAGCTTTATATCGCAATTCTGTATTTTATTATAGTCTTGTGGAATTAACATTACTACATTATATTTAATTCAAGATTACACTGAATTAATGTTGAAAGTTTAAATACTAATGTCGGCATAGAAATGTTACTGTGACTAAACCTTGAATTATCTCAAACATCTTATAATAAATGGCTAACAATAGTACAATTTACTGATAATATATAATTTTTATTTATAGTCTAGTATCATTAGTTGACCCTCTGTGATATCTTGCTCTAGTTGAGACTTCCAAATTTGATTTCTTTCGGTTTTTCAATATTATCACAACAGCAATCATAACGCTTACTATCAACCCAACTACTATTCCAAAGGAAGATGCTTGGTATACACCTAAAAAAGAATATACATACATATATGTACACGCAAGTTGCGCTGTATTTACCGAAACACTTCAATTTTTTTCTAGCAAAATCGAGTACATAATAGTTTGAACAAGAATAACTTTCAATTTTTGTTTGAGCAAAATGTTTGTTTATACATACTATTGGTTGTTGGTGGAGATAATTTCAATAAATGAATCTCTTCTGCTCTTCTATAATTGCTTCCTTTCCTTACTATACAAGACCAATTACCATAATGCCCATCTTCAACCTTGAATATTGCAATACCGCAATCACCGTATTCCAAACCTCTTCCCGAATACGCTATCCTGTAAATTCATCAAAAATATATAACAAAATAATCCTGCCCCCTCCACCAAAAATCAATTTTAAAGAAACTCCATGCTCGTGTTAATAATCCTCCACAAAGATAATAGTGGTTGTGACTTGTATAAATAATAACATACATATGTGTACATTACGCTTTCTTTCAGTTTTTCTTGTCACAATAGACTCACTTAAAATAATATGTATCCGAACCTAAGCACTAAGTGTCGTTAAATCGTGTGGATGTTACCAGAAGTACACCACGCTCTATTACTATCACACATCTAAACACACGACTACGCAGCTCCTCTAATCAGTTGTCCCATAAAAGTTTGGAAGTAGTGCGACACATGTCTTCTCCAGTGAAGCATTTTACGCTAAAAGTGCTCCGCTAAAGGATTATAATATAAAATGATACCACAACAGAACTGAAGAATATATGTAAACTAATAATTTCTGTTCAATGCAATATTATTTGTCTGTGTATACTGTGGGAATCAAAGGCATTGTAATTTTTTTTAATTGGAAATTAAAATTCAAGTAAACGTAGAGTTCAAGCAACTCAAACTGTGATAGCATCGCTGTACAAATAAGAATATTGGTTTAGTTCAGTGTTATTATGAATGCGGCAGAAATTACACGGCTAAATTACGAAGGTTTCGCACGAGAATGGGTTTGAGAGCGGGCCCCTGTCAAATGAAAGCGTACCGCAATTTGATACTAAAATAACAAGAGTTAGTGATGTACAAGTTGTAGAAGTTCTTCATAAAAATCAAGAGCTAGAAGTAATCCATTACCAATCAGCAGTACAAATGCGATATTCAAGCGGTTGCAAGTGCCGTATACCACGATTTCGAAAATTTTACATAAAATTCTAAAAATGTATTCAGAGAAACTGAAAATTCTGGTTATATTAAGGAAGGCAGATTTGACTACTTGCTATGAGTTTTTGTTGTTTTGAAAGTAAGGGCTGAGATGAGAGAATGGTGAAGTCAATACTAAAAACTGTAGAATCTGATGAGTAGAAACCCGCAAGAAACCGTTCAAGAAGTCACCGTTTGGTTAGACATTAAGTTATTCCACAGCTGCAAAACGAGCGCTACGGAATTGAAAACATACAGGAAGAAGCACCTCCATACATTTTCCGGAATAATTGTTAACCAACGTTCAGATTGTCTGTTAAATAGACAATACGCAAATTCATAGCCACCAGGATCATCTGATCTTAACGTGGGGGGACTTAAGAAGTACACGACACAAACTGAAATAGCATCGATTTACAAACGATAATTGGTTTAGTTCAGTGTTATTACGAATACGACAGAAATTACACCGCTGGATTACAAAGATTTTGCACCAGAATTGGTTTGAGAGTGGGGCTTTGTCAAATGAAAGCGTACCACAGTTTGATACAAGAATTGTAAGAACAGACTCTGTAAATGACCTAACAAGCTCAGGAAGACCAATAATTAGTGATGGCCAAGTTGCTGAAGTTCTTCATGAAAATCAGGAGATAGCCAGAGGAAATCTACTAGCAATTAGTAGTGCAAATGCGATATCAACTGCCGTATACCACGACTTGAAAAATTTTACGCAGAATTCTAAAAATTTATAACATTTCGCAAATACACGGCCACCAAGATCACCTGATCCGAACTCAGCAAATCACTGTCTGTGGGGTTACTTAAAATGTTGTGTTGTAGTGTTTAGAAGACGACCAACAACGCTACAAGAATTATAAGACAATATTACGGTGAAAATTGGTGCAATTCAGACAGAAATATTACGGAATGCTGTGTACAATTTGGAGGAAAGGTGGTAATCTTACAACAAAATGAAGTTCATATTGAACAATTGCCGTAATTGGTGTTTGGCATACGAAATTCCATTCCTTAGCAATTAGGTTGGGTTTATTTTTTGATATTAACTTAGTTTTTTAAAAATTTATAATAATTTAAAACATATACCATACTTTATGGTAACCTTACACATATTTCTTCTATTTAACTATTTAACACGGGAGAACGCAAGTAACCAAGAAATTTAGTAAAGAATAGAACTCTATGGCTTTGTGAACTGATAGTTCAAAAATACTAGCTAAGATAAGATTAGTAGTTAGCAAAAATAGAGCTTTGTGGGTTTATTAAAAAGTTCATTAGAAATCGTGACGTAGTTATGTCTTAAATTTGCCCTACATTGAAAAATGGATTTTGCTATTTTGTCCCATCATCGTAACCCAACTTCTTATTAGTATTAACATACTTGGCAGTATTCATATTTTCACATTTATGCAATCCTAGCACATTTGATATCTACGTATGTATTTCAATAATGCAATTCGTAGACAGTTTTAAATTTTGCGTTTCTATCAAAAACGACTACAGATAGTCATAGGACCATATTATGAAAAATTGTTCATAATTAGGATCCGCATCCGCTTATGCAAAAATATACAGTGTGTCCAATTTAAAAAAAATTCTAAAAAAGTTAGTCAGTTTCCGAAATTAGGTCATGAATTCTGAACACCCTGTATATCGCAAAAGCTTGAAATTTTGCCCAAAGTCTCTTCTATGGCTTGCTAAAAGAATTCCCAATTATTTCATCGTAAACATCACATTTGTGGCAGTACTGATTTTTTTAATGGGGCTATGTAAATACCGATTTTAAAAAAATATGAATTTCCACTAAACAAGCCCATCAAATAAAAAAATAAAATAAGTACGTATAAACAATAGTCAGTCACATTCAAAAATGCAAAAATATACACAATGTTCTATTTAAAAAATATATATGTGATAATGCCGATTGTTTTCCGAACACCCTGTATAAGCCAAAATAATTTTAATATATACTCCTTAATATCTAGTTTCATCGTGTGTTTCAGAAAAACGTTCCACTTGAATAGCAAATGAGCAGTCAAAGACCGGAGTTCAGCTGCAGGACCCTGTATATCCAAGTCCACTAATCGGTGTGTGTATAACAACATAAAACTACTTATTGACATTAAATTTGGCTATACACAACAGAAACCTAGAGATAGAGTGGAATATAACATCAAAACGAATATATTACATTTAATTATGCGGGTAGAAAATAATAACATATATTTCAAAAAATTATGCTAAAAATGCACCAGAAATTACAGGGTGAATTCCAGACAATATCTGCTTTCAAATTAACCCTGGATATAGTTAGTTTCTACCATTGAATTTGCCTAAAACTACATTCATCCATGCACCACTGCACCATAATGCCAAAACTCCCGAACAACAATACCAAGGTATGCAAACAATATAGGCAATGATAATAGTAAAAAATAATAACAATACCTATAGCAATAATAATAGCATAGCAAAATGAAATAGTAGTAATACTGATAATAATATTATTAATAATAACAATAATAATAATAATAAAAATAATTGAGTGTACGGTCGAGTACTTCCCCTCAACTACTTTTACAGATGGGTTTCTATCAACATATCCGCACCACCCATGATCAACGCGCTGCAATTTTATTACAAACCGCATACCTGAGTATTTGAGCACTATTAAATAAAAATAATAATAATAACAATAATAATAAAAGTAATAATAATAATAATAATAGTAGCGATTGCATTCCCCAACAAGGATCCCACCTCATGTAATGTGTCCCCAGTCGTTGTAATGGATACAAAACCAACACCCTCCAAATCCCTCCGCTGTCGATTAAACAAAAGATCCCTTAGACGCGACCTAAATGCCCCAACCCCCAAACCCTTATAAAAATTGTTTAAGTCATTGTATTTTTTGTAAATATTGTAGGAAAATGATCTCATGAATAGTGAAGTCGTAAACTTTAGTGGGGAGATGAGACTTCTAAATCTCGTCGTCAGTGTATGTATATCACACCTCAAGCTGATTTTTTCATGCAGATAAGGAGTAGTTTTAAATAAAATAATTGTGAAAATAATTGTTAAATAAGGTTAGTGTTTGTAACTCCCTTCTGTTCTGTTTGTAACTCCCTCCCGATAAAAAAACTTAAACAACTGCTGTAGAGTATATCAATCTACAAAGCAGAAAAAATATTTTAGTTGATTCGGTTTTGTGTATACAATCCTTTGATTAACTTATGCAATTCACTCATAACATGATTATCAAATTTATATTGTCAAAACCTGAAGCCCTTATAGAACTTCAATTAAATTCATCTTGCTTTTTTATCTAACAGCTCTACTTTCATAGATGAGCATATATTTGCTTAAGAAACTGGAACAAATTTAACTTCAAAATTTACTCCACTTTTATTAATCAATTATAAACAATAATTTGTGAGAAACAATTAATACAGAATGAAATGAAAGTAGAATTCTCATTGTAAAAATAAAAGAGTTGCTTCTAAATACATCTAGCTCTGCACATCATGGTGTAGTACAATTTATTTAATTACTAATTATTTTCGTTCTCTCCCGTACAGTACCACTTTCTGCAGTTTAAGAAAATTAAAACACAAAAAATAATCAAAAATTTTAATATTTATTCGGCTATCGTGTCAATAAGAAAAAATTTCCCTAGCATTAATTTATGTATTTATAGCTTTGTTACTTATTAGGAGAGCGAATCACGTACGTAGAGAGCCATAAGTCAGCTAGAATGTGCACGAACACAAGAAGTCGATTGTCAGTCGTTCCGATGAGTCAAAGTGTGTTTTCCGACTCTAGCATCGCCTAGAAACGGAAACTTTTATATATTCAGTGACATTAGAACTGTTACACCCAGAAGAAGCAATTTGTTTAACTTGATTTTTTGGCAACACAATGACTATATGCTATGATATGAAAGTCAACTTGTTATCATTGATACTTGCTTGCAAAAAATAAAATTCTCTTACTTTCCTGCGCAGAGATGCATGTTCATGAGAGCTGACTAATATAGAAAAGGTTAGTTATTGCGTGCCCGTCCACAAGTGTTAAGCGTAACTACAGTTCGAAGACGTCAAAATTATCACCGTGTTAGTGACTTTGACAGAGGTAGAATTGCCTATCGAAATTTTGGTTTGTCCTATCGCGAAATTGGCTGTCGTGTTAATTGTACTGCAATGACGGTAATGCGTGTGTGTCGTGTATGGACAGAAGAAGGTAGAGGAACACGAAGAAGACCAACTGGCCAACCGAGGCGTACCACAGAGCATCGAGATAGGCGCTTTCATACCGTCCACGATTAGTGCTTCCTTTGACTGCGGACCACTGTCGGCAATCCTTGAACAGGTGCAGAAAACAGCAGCATTGGGAAGCAGAATGGCATAATTGTGTCTTCAGTGACAAATCGCAATTCTGTCTAGGTATGCACGCTAGCCGTAGAAGGATACGACGCCGGCATGGAGAGCGACTGGATATTGGGTTTGCTGTTGAAGGGCATGCACACAGGACTGTTGAAGTAATGGTCTGGAGGGCTATTGCTTATGGTAGCTGCAGGCAGCGTGACAGGTGCACGTTATGTTGATGATGTCCTACAAAACCACATTACTACCTTATCTAGATGGCTCGTCGAACTATAGACTTTCTCCAGCGTTAATGTTTTGACGTGGCCACCCCGTTCCCCAGATTTAAACCTCATCGAATGTGATATCATGGAGACGAGACTGTCCCCTTTGTACCACCCTTCACACACTTTGGCGCAGTTAATCAACGAAAGTCAAGTTTCTGGAATCGAAGTGCCACAAGCAGATATCGACCACCTCATTTTGTCGATGCCTGGGCATGTACACTCATGTACTCAGCCATGGGGTCACCAAGCAGCCACACACGCCACACTTTTAATTTTTTTTCGTGCTACATGTTAATAGAATTTCTTTCAAATGTTATTGTTTCATTTCTGTTGTAAAACTATCACATTGCCATAAAACAAGTTAAACCAATGATTCCTTCTGGGTGTAACACTTCTAATGTCCAAAAGTCTTACAATTTTCACTTAATGGTCGAGCATTCGAAATTAGTAAGTATAAGTAGCTCTAGTAGTTACAAGAAGTTCGAAATCAATTTGTTGTCATCGCTGGAAGCTTGATCTCAACAGTAACAAACAAAAAATCGTCTGCATTACATGGGAAATAAGAGAAGCAGATCAATAGGGATAATAACGACGGGGATGTCGATTTTTTTAGCGATGTGTCTGCAGTTGGTCTGCAGCCAGATAGCATACATGTTTTCATTTGTTATAAATCATAAACACGAAATAAATTTCTGTTTGCCCATAAAAGCGCTCAATGTAACAGTATCGGTAGTCAAGCGGCCGAGAACAAGTATAGGAAGCCATGCCAAACTGTATTTTATTCAGAGTGGTTTATCTACTGCTCAAAGGCATTTCGATGATATACCTTTTGTACTTTCTTGTTAAGAAGCGGTCGAAAAATTATTAACAATTGGCTTGAAGAAAGAATCGATAGAAAGTCGCCCATTTCCCCGAACGGTAATCCTATGAAACATTCCTCAGATGCATTAATAAGAAGTATTGCCCCACGAACTCTTGCAACTTGTTGAATTACAATACTCTTTGCTTGACAATTTAGTTCACTCTAGACCAGCATGATGTCAAACCATACCCCGCCCAAAAAGATTATATGCCTTACCCGTTTTAATTGGTTATAACCATTATCAAAATGTTGCTTAAATCAGCAATTTACTATATATGTACTTGTTTCCACACAAAAACGTTCATTTTCACAAATTACTAAAATAAAATTAAACAACATTTCTTTCTGCCTATGCTTAGTCAAATAAATAATCTTCAATCATCATAATAAATATCTCCTCAGTGTTGCGAGTACTGTAGAAGCAATTTCAAGTTGGCGGGGTATTATGAAGATCTTGTCTGTATAAAACATATCCCACAGATCTAAATTTGGTAAACTTAAATTTAAAATATTGGTACAATAATATTCTGATAAAAAATCTGGATTCGGTGCAAAGTCTAGTGATTTACGTTAGAAAATAAGATCTCCTGTTTTCAATTCCTAACTATGCATATCTCATGCACTTGTACTTTGTGTATCTAGCAAATGCATTAATTAAATTTGAAATCGAAATTGGTTCAAACTGCTTGCATATGCCGTGGTTAACAGCAAACAAACACAATAAAAAATAAAAATATTTTTCTCTTACTCTTCTGATGTATATCCATCAAACAAATGATAGATCGTTCCAGTGGGAGACATAAACCAACAATACTGGAGGTTAATACTTTCCGTTTTACAAGATAACTCTGCATTGCCACCTTTGTCAACTTTTACCTCTGTTGTGCACGAAACGTCTCTTACATGCACCTGAAATACAACATGTTTTTAAAACATTTACACGTTGAAAGTACTTTAGACATAAACTTTATTCCTTTATACAAGACAGTAATTACATATTATTCCTTCAAACGGTACCAAATCTCTATCTACTTACGTGATTTTCAACTACTTTTAAGATTAAACATTTTTATTTATAGTTTAGAATCGACTAAATATTGTATCAAAACAGTAAAAAGCTTGAAAGTAATGTCATATGTACGTACACATACATATCACTTCGTGCACAGGTGGGCCAAAGATCGAACAAGCCGGAGTAATAAGGCTCCTAAATGGTGCACAAAAGTTGGCACGCCTGGGCATGGCCAGGCAAGTCTTACTGAATTTGACACCACTGCATGTGCACAGAGAAGCAAGATCTCCTACCTAAAGACTGACACAGAATCCAAGACCCATTACACAAATGCACCGAGAAATAACCAGAAGACACTATGGTTCCAGAACACAACTTCCATAAAAATACAGAACGGTAATGGCAGTACGAAAACAGTGGAAAGACGGTGCTCCCGTCAAAAGTTCTGCTGTTCTGGTACACAGGTGGCTCAAAGACAAGAATCGGAATATTCGGCTTTAGACCAAGAACTGAAATCCTTCTAAGCCTATCGAAGGAAACTGAAGTTCTTTAGGCAGAAACAGTTGCTATGCACCACTGCCAGGGAAATACTAAGAGTAGGGCAAGGGAATAACCCTTAAGCATTTTCTAAGGAAGGGGTCTCCAAGTCATTCATCGGACCTATACCATCGTGTGGATAAAGCTCTAGAATGGTGGTAAAACGTCTCAGGATGGAGGCAGGCGAAGAAATTCATTAAAGAATGTACAGCAACTGAACAAAGGCAGAAGAACTGTCAACTTAACTGTAGGGCTACTAACAGGACACTGTAGACACAAAAAATATATGAGCAACTACTATGTGCAAATTCTGCCAGACGGAAATAGATACATTAGAGAAAATAGAAACAGCACATTTTTTGTCAACTCTAGGGACTAGCCAAGCTGCGGCTAGAATGCATTGGCACCCCCTACCCAGACACGTCGAGCTGCTATAATAGCTACGCAAAAAAACTTTACTAAAAAAAAAAATGAAGAAAATGCTACTCAAATTAGCACCTAAGCACGTAAGTTAAAGCAAAAAACGACACACTCATTTCTTGAAAAACTAAGTAATGCTGTTTATGTTCGCCTTTCCTATACAAACACAAGAAAAATCAAGAGTTCATTTACCCAGATATCGTCAATTCAAACAAGTGGACTATGGAACAAAAGCACGGAACAAAAAACTGTTATATTTGCAAAATAGCCAGATGACACTTTTCAGTCGTACATTCGTGAATAAGAAGCTTCTTATAAACCGCCAATAAGAAATTATTGCATAGGTCTAGTAATTATTAAAGAAGTATACTTAGCGAAACATCAGAGGCAGGATTCGACCTTTAATGAAGAAGACAACTTGAAGCAAATCAACATCAAAGCTAAGGCATCTCTTTTATGTTGTGACAAGGGAAAAAGTAAAAAGTGACTATATACTTTCATATTTGAATAGTCCTCGTTCTTGCAAGTGTGTTTTTCACAATCAATAAGTGTGCCAATGCCACATGAACTGCATTGCACAAATTCCACAAAAGAAAATGTGCTTGACCACGTCGTTATAAATCATCCCTTGTTGATAGACATCTTTCCTAAATAAGCTTACCTACAACTATTGTTTCATTTGTTTTAATATATCCTCTAACTAATAACGGAGGATTTATTATATTTAGAAAATCTTAAAGTCTGAAGTCATAAACCATCATTGTTGTCGTAGTGCCAATATATAATTCTGTCTTTAACGAATCTGTCATCCACTTACCTCAAATTTTATAGCATTAGCAGAAATCTCATTTTTCTTAACAAAAAAGCATGTCCATGTGCCATCATCTGTCTTAGATGCATTTTTTATTGATAGAGAACACTCTCCTAATTGCGATTTTGTAGGAACATCAGGTAAAAATCGTTTTCCAATTGGTGACACAATGTAGCAGCTCTCCGCCGTAAATGGAACATTGCATTTGATTGAGTAATCATCGCCAGTATTTACAGCAATGAAGGAAGTTGCGTTGTTCGGAGTAATATCTTAAGTTAGAATAGAAAAGGAAATTAAAAGAGTGGCATCTCCATATATGTTTTTAAATACAATTTGATATTTATCTAATGCAAAAGTAAGTGAAAATAGGGAATTTGATAACAATATTATGATATTGTTATTTCTTACTTAATAATCTGAAACTACGAAAGCGTGCATGGTATTGGCATAAATATCTATTTCAACATATATCTCCAGAAATTAACTTCAAACCTATTATGAAGATTGTTATCCAGAAACGAAAGTGCCGAATCTATGGTGAATTTGGAAAGCCAGTAAAAATAATCGAAGTGATGTATTTACTTCAGTTAGATATGTACCTACATATTTTGCACCAACACAGTAGAGTAATTAGAGTAACAGATCAGTATACATGCACTGAACTGAATTAATTGTCATATTTATAGTCGCGTCTTGAGATTGTGTTGAAGCTTACGCCCACAAGAAATGTCAAAATCGCAAACGCAAGTCGCAGTGTTGTTCGTACTGTAAATATGTGTACATTAGACAACGTCCATCTCACTTCTAAGACGTGACTTATTATTAGCTACTCAAAGAAGGGAATTGTTGAAAAAACTATTAAAAACTATTTTTATGCTTACCAGTAGTGTTATCAACATATAATAAAGTACCCTGATCTTCCATATTACACTTCCAAATACCAAATTCGTGTTCAAGCAATGGTTTTGGTATCTACAATATTATTTTAAAACTTTTGTGTAAGTATTTAGTAAACAGTGACATACCTCTACACCGCAAGTTTTATTTAGTAAGTTTGTTTGTAAAGCAGTATACCTTTCTGTTGCCAGATTTGTACGAATGACGTACTCCTGACCAGTTGGATCTGTCAGTCTACATAAACTTGGTTTGATATTAGTTACAACTCTACATCCAATTTTATAGTACTCGTCTGCCTCTTTAACCCATCCTTCACTCTCTGACAAATCTAGCAGTGAAACTTGGTATGTATTTGTTGTATATTGTAATAATAGTAATACTGAAATAATACCTGCACTAATAAGGTCTACAGTATATTCTAAGGTATCCATTGACTGTAATAATCCACTAACACACCGCCAAGTTCCTAAATGCGACATTGTTACCATATCCAGATAAAAATTGCAACGGGGCCCTTCGAAAATGAATTCGCCGCTGGGAGAATAAATTTGGCAAAAATCTTGACTTTGAGTAATTGGTCTGCCACATTCTATCGTAGTCGATAAACCAACTGTGACTTTTTGTACGATATGCATCTTATCAAGCCCTGTTACAAGTAAAATGAACATTCTTTCATCAATAGTATGTATAATAGAATACATATCGAATTCTGTTTTGACTGCTTATGGTTTGCGTTATGATATATATTTTCTAGAAGTCTGAAAATTTATGCAAACAGTATTTGGTTTATTTATCAATATATGCATGCAGTATTTAATTGTTAATAATAACTTGATGAATGTGATTTGAAATTAAATTTAAAATCAATTTCACAAAAGTGTAACAATAAACTCTGTGATTTCTTCTCGTATATAAAATTGGTATAAGTATTAAACAATAATTATACCACATTCTAATTATTGTGAGCATTCACCGTTTATTTTTAGTTTACGTACTTTAACTTAATTCTTATTTTCTTTCTCAGATTAAGTTACATGATTTTCTTTATGTTATTGATCTCTAAGAAAATTTCGCTAAAGAAATAAAATGATATTGTTGTTGTTGTTTCCGTATTTTTATTTATAAAAATCGAAAGAAACCAACATACTATCTATCTCGTTACAACGAAATTCGGGTAAAAGAATATGAAAAGGAACTAATTACCTAATTATAAAACAATGCAATTTGGGAATAAGTTACACCGCAAGTACACATCAAGTTCTTTATTTTAAAGAGAATTATCTATTGTTTACTTAACTTGTATTAATAAAGCAGACGTACTTTGCCTCATAAACCTTACTGTAAAGATTTAAAATTTTTGCATAATATATAGAAATATTATTTTCAAATAGCAACTAGTAATACTTTCTTTAGATTTATTACACTGGAGATTGTTAAAATTATGAACACCATGTATTTACTTCCATATAATGGCTAAACGTCATTGTAGTTGACGAATCCTGGCAGGTGGGAACCAGTACTTACAAGGGGAACACCAGGGTTGTCCTACACTGAACCTGCTGGATCTCAACTATGTTATAAGTAGAAGGACCTTCCATGAGTACCCAAGTACGAGCTTTTATCCTAACGCGCCGTAGTTTCTGAGGAAAATCAACGTTGTTTGGCGCGTTTTTTATATACCCTTAATGTTAGACCCCGTACAAATAAGCGTTCGTAGCGCAGTCGACTGGATGCGCACTTACGACCCTGCTGACGATTCCTACCATTAATTTGTTTGTCAATGTTATTGTTCACAATATTGACAATTATATTTAATACAAATTAATCATAAATAATATGTTTCGTGGGCGCGTAGCTTGCGTCAAAATTATTAGCAAAGGAAAAACGCCCTTATTTAATGTTAACGAAATGTATTTCCCCGTATTATATATGCGACGGTACGCTAACAAAGCTTTGTCGTTTGCAAATTGTGCCTAGGGCTAGTCGACTTTATAGTAGTCTGGCGTATCAAGCGAAGAAATTGGTACGCAATGAACTAATTTTATTAGACTATTCGTGATTGTGAAATTCAAAATACACGTCATAACGCCGATTTGCTTCGAATTTATTTATTAATAAAATTATCACGCCGAAAAATATCATTTATGAATAATTTGCATGAAATATAATTGTTAATATTGTGCACAATAAGATAAGAAAAAAACCACTGGCACGAATCGAGCGTGGGCCAGCAGGGTCGTAGCCGTACATCCAGTCCACTGCGCTACGCGCGCTTACTTGTACGGATACTAACCAGAGTTGCGCATTAATCGATTAAATTTTTAATCAATTGAATTCCCGATTAAAAATATCAATCGGATATTTAGTTGGCATTAATTTAATTAGCAATTAAATTAATTTTTAGTGTTTAAGTAAAACTGTAATCATTAATTATTAATCGTTAATCCTTAATTTTAACACAACCGGATTAAATCTGCAAACAGGCAACTGCAAATGCGCCGAACAGAAAATAATGTAAATTAAATTCTGGGGAAATATTCAAATTTGGAATGTACTTGTGAATCTTTTTTTTCTCATACCATATTTTTTGCTTTAAAGGTTGAATTAATTTACGGTTATATATACGTATGTAATTTATTTAATAAATACTATACATTTTCATTGAATATTTGTCCATATTCCTTATCTAATGCAGTAGTTTAGTTTAGATATTACAGGTATACATATACATATCACTCTTATTTTCATC
Organism: Popillia japonica; assembly: GCA_004785975.1. Lineage (NCBI taxonomy): Eukaryota > Metazoa > Arthropoda > Insecta > Coleoptera > Scarabaeidae > Popillia > Popillia japonica. The sequence continues at coordinate 28,857 of SMLS01067137.1, forward strand.
TGTTTAAGAAAAGTAACATATGAATGTAATTTACTTATGTGTATGTTATGTTTTATTCCGTTAATTCTAAAATGGTTCCTTATATCGCAATAACCAATATTTTAAAATATATTTTAGCTTATAATCATAATTAATATTTAAAGAAATACTATTTACGTATACTATTTTTTAAATAGATGTGTATAGGAATCACAAAAGTTGCGTCTTGCAATCGGACAAATTCGAACCTGACCGAATAGTCTTGAAGATTTAATTTTTAATCGAGCGATTGAATAACTAAAAAATTACGATTGAATTAATTTAATCGGGTCGGAGCAGCGATTAAATTAATTTCAACTGTTTTAGTTATTTGTTTCGATTAAAAGTAAAAATTTCAATTTCAATCTGACACTTGGATTAATAATTGAAAATTTTAATTTTAATTTCGATTGATTAAATTGATTGAATTTTGCCCAACTCCAATACTAACATTAACGGTATGTAAATAACGGTCGAAACAATGTTGATTTTTTTCAGAAACTATAACATAATTCTGTGTCGGGTGCTGCCTTGTTAAACAGAAAACTTTACGACTGCAGCTGTCATAAGGCTTGTTTACTTAGTTTCAACAATTGAATATCTATCTAAATGTCGCAATTTGGATTTAATAACGAAACTTTTGAAAACTTAATAATACGAAGAATAGAATAAGTATCATTCCATAGCATTGTATAGAAATATCCGTCGATGATGCAAAGAACAGCTACAACGCTGTACTGAAGTTTTGAGCAAATTTTCAAACGTTTAATATAAATTTTCTAGTTTGCAAAGATTTAGTAAAATTGCAATAACTATCTCGCTCTAAATGATTTACTACAATTTATTATACCGTTGAATTTATTTCGATTTCATTCTTAATCATCCTGTTCATAAACCTAAAGCTTAGAAATCCTGTTGATAATAGAATACGTACCGTAGTGTAGTACACGAAATGGAGTTTCCATAACTGTTTTAGTAGTGGTGACTGAAAAAATCCAATTTTCAGGATCAGTTTTCTTGGAGTTTATCAACTTAAATCCGCAATACCCTTGCGGTAAGCCAACCATTCTGCTTGAAAGGTTAAATTTATCCTAAAAGTCCACTTAAATTTAATAATACGAATAAATAATCCATCACCACATTTGTAACATACAACCCTAAACTATATTCAGATGAACAACAATAAAATTGTATAAACTACAAAAAGCACACACAAATATCGGTCTGCTTCCAAAAGACTTCAATTTCTTTTAATTTTTAATCAACAATTAAGCAAACAAGTAGACTGTGTAAAAAGAGCGGTCACTCTCTCGTTGTGAGGTAACCGAAGATACGGAGTTCTAATGCTGGGTGAAGACATTGTGCCGCACTGGTGTAACATCGATTCTCCGGCTTAGTTGTTGTGAAATAATTAATAACACTATAATATTTACAGCAAGATAATATTCTAACAAAGCCTATAAGAAACACAATTACACACACTAAATACACAGCAAGATCTGTAGTGGTAACCTGGCGAGAAAAAGAGAATTTTAGAAGTCACTGTAGTTT
>SMLS01067138.1:0-44805 GCA_004785975.1 Popillia japonica
GTAAGTATAACCTTAGCAGCTGAGGGCACAACCTTGAATTTCTTTGTTGACGGCGAAGAAGAATGTTTGCATTCCATTGAAGAACGCTTTGTTTTGGGTTGGTAGTGGTGCACCCATGACTCATCATCAGTAACAATCGTGTTAAGCATGTTCTCCTCTTCCACTGTGTAGCGAGAGATGTGTTGCAAGAACAAGCCCATTCGAATTCTTCAGCGAACTTTTCGAAAATTCAAACTATCGTGCATCACTTCGTAGGCTAAACCATGAGAACATCCTATTGCAGTTGTTATACTGTCGATTGTTACCCGCCTGTCAGTTCGAATCATCTCTTCCGCCCGTCGAAACCTGAACGGAGAGACTACTTCGCTGATCGTCAACAACTTTTGAGCGTCTTCGAGAGAATTTCTCCACTCAGTTACACAATTTTACGCTATAAACGCTTTCCTCGTGGATATCTTTTTCAGAAAGTCCTTTTGGCCAGAAAAAACGCACAACAGCAGGTTGCTCTTCCACAGTACACTATTCGACCACGGTCGCCATTGTAAGCAACTGTCACCTGAGAATTATAAAGCCGGATTCTGGTGACATCTATTGACAGATAAGGAAACAACTCTCTCCTACTTTCAGCTTTCCTACAGCAGTTTGTGACTTACATAATGACTTTTCCTCGTATCAATAGGGGCTTTGCAATTGATTAGTCTAAAGAGTTTTCTACATAAAATGTGTACATGGACTTCTCCATAATTTTCTGGATATATTGCCTTTTTTTAATGATTGACTTGTAAAAAACATTTGAAACTTTTTTCGTTTAAATTCGTCAAAATTCCACCAACATTTTACCTCCCCGGAAAAAAACCCACAGTACATCGACCCCGAAACTTACCGGAATTCGCAATTTGTTTCGCCGTCCCTTTTCAACGGGCATTCGTACGGATCTCCGGTGTTCGGGGGAGTCGTATTTTTAAATTTTCAAAATGTTCAGAAAGGTCAGTTCGCGCCAACAGTTTTCACAAAGTTTAATTAGCGAACGAGATTTATTAAAGCGGTTGATAGCTTAGGATTTATTGGCCGATAAATTCGGGTAATCGAGCGTAAGAAACTCGCCTACAAAAAAATTAAAAAAACACCGAAAAAAAATACCGGAGAAAAATTAGCTGCGAGTACCTTGAAAACAAAACTCTCAACTGCGAATAGCGAAAGTGATATTAATCAAATCGAATTTTACGGCGAGTGCATTCGATGCGTGCAAACGAGGTATTTGCTTCCTCTTCAAAACTGGGCGAAAAAAAAATTGGGAATTGTGAATTGTTGATATGGAAAATGGTTAGTTATTGACGAAACTCATGCATATGCAGCATGAGTTCGGTAAATAAATTGTACTAAATTGGATGTATTTCTACCCGTTTTATAAATTAATTTTGAATTGAAATTTGGCAGCATTTATTTGCGGAGTTATATTGATTCAATCCTGTGATGTGTTAATAAAAATGTTAATGTTGATTGAGATGTTGAAGGGATGAAATGCAAATTGGAAATGAATATTTTGTGGAATCAATTTAAGGGGGAAAAGATCGATTAGAGGAGGTCGTTTAAGAAAATTGCTTAATGAATAATTAAGTGCTATTGTCTTCAAACCGTTCAGGAAAGAATTCACCTTTAAAAGACTAAACTAGATAAATCAGTATTCATTTCGCGTAAACCGCATCTAGAACTAAGTATGTACATACATCTTCATGTTTATGTTTTATATTTGACTTGTTTATGTCTGGCGCTATAAAACAAGGTAAGCAGTAAAGGAAATCTGACAAGATTGCAGCTGATCCCAATAAAAATTTTCAAATAATATTTGTAGAGGATTTTATTGTAATCGTACAATCTTCAGCGTTGAGGCTGGATATAAAAGTCAAATAAACTTGCAAGTTATATATTTGAAAAGGTGGTGTGCGTGTTTTTATAAGGAAATTTGCCGAGATGTATTTTTAAAGTTTTTTATCGAATGATAATTCTGGATTATATTGGAGAATATTGGGAGTTTTTCAGTGGAAAATTGCGTTTTTGCCTTCTTGGGCGGTGGAGAGCCTTTATATCCTCATTGTATGGACTCTTCTTCTTTTAACAAACAGTCTAAGAATCTATCTTTGCCAGAATACATTGCACTGACTTGAATATATATTTTTGCATCTTCTATTATTCTCTATTGCGTACCTCCTTTTAGATCTATCTGTCATCCTTAAAGGCTCAGCAATTCGTCATTGTTTCCTCTTTATTCTATTCTAGCTCTTTATTCCATCATCTTCCAAAGTAGGTCAAATTTGCATCCCATCAAAAACTTTTATCTTGTTTTGAAGACGAACCAACTTTTGAAACCAATCTTGAGCAAGTCTAAAGTAAATATTCAAAATATAAGTGTGTACTCTAATAGACAATCTAATTGTAGGCCACTAGAAAATGTTCCAGCCCCTGAGTTTCCTAATCCTTACACTTCAGAGGAGCACTACTGGGGTAGATATTAATCTGCAACCATCACACTGCAAATATCGTTTATTGAGAGGTGTGGTCTTTAGCAAATTAAGACATCGTTGCTTGAAGATATAAACACAACAGTATTCCAGAGATTGCTCAAAATTTTCGGCACAATTTCTACTAATTGACCAAAGAAGAAAATACCATGAACATATATATTTGATTTTCAAGCTAACGTAACTTTGAATTTTTTTTGACTTTTGAATGGAAAAACTTAAGTAAGACAAAACATATTCAACCCCCACCCTCTTTACACACCTAACCGTAGAAACGCGTAAGATTAAGAAGAAGTTTCGAGACTAAAACGAGTTTATTCTCAACCTCTTAATAGGCGATGAGGCAGCAGGCGAGAGTAGAGCATCAAATCTCCAAAAGGGGTTGTGGAAGATCAAACTCACCACATTAATTAGGTGCAAATTATGGCACAAGCTAACTGCAAGAAGAAGTATTACTTCGAAGAACTGACGATGAAGAAACTATTAATGTAGATGATCATGGACACCAGATAATGCTTGATTTTTTGAAGGCCAGAAGGTTTGAAGACGTTCTAAAGTGTTTCTAACCATATTTGTATATAAGAGAACCACACCTTACACAATCTGATGAAAGAAATCAAAGTATCATATTCAAATTTTTATTGTCTACCCAATTTAACGGCACCTAACTTGTTCCCTTGGAATTATCAAAAATTTACCCAATATGAATGTTTGCCATATTTTTCTAATACTCCTAAATCTTCTAAAGTTTTAGGTCCAACATAACCTGGTCTTCCATGTATGTCACATGATTTTGTTGAAGTTTTAGTCACTTTGTTCTTTGTGAACAGCTGGTAGAAGAATCGAAGATGCAATTACTCGAATAGCACCAATCCAGAATAAGAAATATGGAACGTCTAATGCAAAACGAACATACAAAATTCTGATACATTCGCAGAATATTTGGAAGACTCTTCTAGTATCTGGTAAGGATTTAAAGCGAAAAACTCAGCACCAATATCCCTGACTTCTGGATTCGACGCAATTAATTTGCAACCTAACAAAGAGATAATTGAAAATAGTAATTGATTGTACAAATGTAAATTTCTATACACATAAATGTGAATGTAGTGAATTTACCTGGTTTTATTCAATTTGCAAATACAAAACGCAACATATTTACATGGAACGTATTGGTAGAATTGTAGCTGCAGCAGTTTGTAATTCTGTTAACTTACCATTTATCTGCAATATTTAAACAAATATGTACAATATTGTTCTCGAAAATTTATTTCTGCACGCTATGGTTACGCAACTGTGTTATTGATGTTTGTCAGATTTAACGAGAGGTGAAAATTGCGCAATGGGAAGTTTTGTGATGCCACACCTGGAAAAGAAATGAAACTGGAATTTTGGCAAAAAACAAGGCAACCTTTAGCTATGCCCTCTTTCAAGATTTTGATGGAAATTTAATTTTGACTTCTTGAAGTTCTACATAGGTGGGCTGCCCAAAATCTTTGCTTCACCAATCAGAGCCCAATTTTGACCACGATTTGAAGACGTGATCATGGCTAATAAAATTTTCAAAGCAAGATGGCGCTAATTTCCATCCCCAACCTCACTTTCATACATACTTTACCAATAATTTTGGTACAGTTTTCCCCAAATTCATTCGGGTGTCATTTAGCTAGTAACAACAATATTTTTACATATATTGAAGTAGGATGAATCTAATTTAAAATGCATAAAATGCATAAAATAAATTACCTGTTTGGTGATCTCTCCTGAGGGTTTCCGCGATGAAGGTATCAGGGCGTCAAAAAAAAACTAATCGTTTGCAGCATGCAATGTCAACGACAGCTGGTTGAAGGGGACCAAATAACCACAAATAAAAGATTTGACCCGGATTCAACCAGCTAAAGCTATACATTGCCTCGTATACAATTAGAATCGTCCTCAGGATCAGCAATTTTTTCCCTTATTCGGCTCAATAATATCGATATACGTACGAGAGACTTGCATAGTACACAATATGTAACAGAAGCCGGTATGTTGGCTATTTTGAGTACGTCTTGGCAACTTTTCTATATTTGCTCTGATCAGCTGGTCAGTCCGATGTGTACTTCGGTGTTGTATGCTATTGCTGGATCAATTTCATTTCAGTTTTAGGTTAGTTTCCGCCGGAAAATTTATTTCGAATTAGAACCACATTACAGAGTACTGCACTTGATAAAGTCCTTAACACTGTTTTATTAATTTACACGGATTTAATCACTTTAAACGGTTAGATTAGGTGTGAAACACTATTTTGGTGCGATGATTTGATGACGCAATTTTAAACTTGCAGCGTAGATGTCTCTAGCGTCGTTCGATATGTTTTTTTTTAATTTTCAAATAAACTTCATCCTCGATACACTCTTGATTCTTCGTATTATGCCTGTCTCTCTATTTCTATCTCAATCTGTACATAATATCCAGTAAATTTTCCTCTCCGCCTTCATCTACCTCTTCTTCTTCTTCAGATAAATATTCGATGATGGAAGTTATGTTGACCGTCGCTTTTATTTAGTTGAACGTCTAACGTGGGAGACACCGTGGCGTCTTGTTCGGGTCCAGATCTCGACTGAGCGTCCGCAGCATCGCGACGCTGTCGTCCTGGTCGCCGCCTTCCTAGAGGCTCCCGGTGGCCATGCGCGCCGAAGCACCACATCTCGGGTCACACCCACTCTACGTCTCTCCGTCGTGTATACCGCATTCTTGCACATTAACCTAACCCCGGACACCCCGATTACCTATACCTAGTAGTGTGTTCAGTTGCACAAAAAGCCCTGCTGATGCTGATCTGTGTTCCAGTTTTTCGGGGGCCAACGATCCTGTGTTGTCGTCATCGTCGATGTCTTCGGCCCGTCGTGTCGGGGGTTGTACGTATTGTACGAGGAAGAACCATAGCTGGTGTGTTAGATGATTGTTGTATTAATATCGTGTAGGTGTAGCCTCATTTGGTTCTTTTGTTGCGTTTCCGGGGAAATTGTTGGTATTCCTAATTTAAAAACAATTTTTTTAGTCTTTTAGTTGCAATAAATGGGGTTCATCAAGTATTGATTAATGAGGGCGGTTTTGAACAACTCACCTATAGTTTTGATCAAATTAAACTTATCTCCAAATATTAGTTCACCAATAAATCATACTTTATGCGTGAGGTACCCTCTGACGTAACGGGTGGTGGCAGTTTCAGCATCATCTGCCAAAAGGAATTTCAATTTTATAAATGAGTACCTTTTTGCCCAATTAAATTAAAATAAATTGCTCAGCAGTAAATTGGAAGCAGTTTAGTTCGATATGTGCTGCACCAAATTCACAACTTGTGAAGACCAAGCTAAATACTCAACTTGCCCTATTTATGATCTTTTCTAAAACATTCTGCATCTTAAGTGCTTCCTATTTTGAACATTCCAACCCCCCTCACTCATATGAGGACGAAATTCTTAACTGAGCCTTGCTTGAGGCACATTTGCAGGGTTATCTGTTTTCAGAACAAAATTGAAACCGTTTTTGGCTAACCAGTCTGTTGCTCTTCTATCGTAATATAGAACAAGAGATTGTTGCCAAGAGGTAGACTACCAGAAAATGACATCTCTGCTCTCAATTTGATGTTTCTGGCCAGTAACTAGGCTCTAAGCATCATTATCGGAGCTGAGGAACGTCATGCCCAAAAGACTCACCATGGGCTTCACTGCCTTCTGGATTTCACTTTACTTCTGCGTTAAAAACGAATTGCTTGCCTTCCAATGAATTTTAGAGTAGCCCAAAAAATGGGATCCAAATCTGGATTGTATGAAGGGTTAGGTGAGGGTTATGGTGTAGGGGACTAATATTTTTCTTGAACGTATACTTTTTTGCTGGTATAACCCAGATTACCATCCCCAATAAGCAGTTTGCATCAAAATTCAGGTAAATTGCGCTTATGTCAGCCCAAAATAGACTTCTCATTATTTGGCCTGTCCTATAGTGATTTTTGTACGAATTGCTTGCCTTCCAATAAATTTTAGAGTAGCCCAAAAAATGGGATACAAATCTGGACTGTATGAGCGGTTAGGTGAGCGTTATGGTGTAGGGGACTAATACCTTTCTTGAACGTATACTTTTTTTGCTGGTATGACCCAGATTACTATCCTCAATAAGCAGTTTGCATCAAAATTCAGGTAAATTGGACATATGTCAGCCCAAAATAGACTTCTCATTATTTGGCCTTTCCCATAGTGATTTTTTTTATGTAGAGTTGCAAACAGTTTGAAGGGTTCATATCAATCAACTACTATTTTGATTACGAGTGAGGAATACGTTTCTTTAGGTTTTTTTTTGTAAAATCTCTGATGAATATGCTGGAAAAATAGAAAACAATTAAAATGAAATGGATTTAATTTGTGCTTCCTTTATATAAAACTTCCTTGCTAGATGGTATGCATCCCTCCTTGCAGATACAATTGAAGAACATACATCTAAGTGGACGATAAAGATCTAACTAAATGAGGATGTGAAGAGGAAGACCAGCCTTATCTTTCCTTGGCTCCATCTTAGTTCTTTTTCTCATTCCTTCTTTAAGTTTCTGAAGTAAATGAAGAGGCAGTATTAACAAAATCGTGAATTGAGGTATTACCTTAAGGAACCAAAGTACAAAAAGACCCAAAACCTCAGCTTCTCTTCTTAAATCTTTTGGTTTTGGAAGGAATCAAGAATAAATTGAAATTTTATGTAGGAATTATGGAAACTCAGCTCCAGATTCTTGCCTAACTTCGCTCCTTTAATAGAGTCTTCCCAAAATTGCTTAACAGCCAAGCAGTTGATGCAGCATTGATAGCTTGTACATGCAATTAGGTTGGATTAAGTTTTCAATCAATGTTGGCACTGTCCAAAAGATGGCGAGGTTTCGATCAAGACAGTAATCAGCAATACTGATACGAACCGACATCTCTTTTAGTATATATTCAGAATATGGATCTCATCATTCCCTTAATCCTGATTAACCAAAACATTTTGCAATTTAATCTAAAAATTTACCCGAAAAAATTAATCGATTCTGAAATTGCAAAATAAAACTAGAAAGACCGACTTGCACAGCTCTATAGAGAGAGTGTACTACGGCGAGAGCAGCAGGAGAGAAAGCAATATTTATTTCGCAGATGAATACCAATCGATCGACTCCGACTGAAAATCCGTTCGTTCCAGCGTTCCTCGAGCTCCAGGCTTCACTTATTTAGTTTCATGGCCGCACCACCGCACAGATTGATAGATCCTGATCCCCGTTTCGAAACCTTCCCTTCCCCCTCCTACCGCCAATCGTGTAGCATAGATAAATCTGGTTTTACCATTTTGTTTTCTCCCCCCGGATAAACGAGAAAATTTCACCAAATTAGCATATTGATTATATATGAATTTCAAAATAGACGTGGTCGTTGTTGAGGTCACCGCTACACACAACGGAAAACGTTTGTGTTGGGTAATAGTAGGCAGTGATGTGGTGAGTTGAGCGAACGCAAATGTAAAGGAGAGGAGAAAAAAGGAATAAGGGACATAAAAAAAATAATACTGGTGACATAGAACGAAAAGTAAAACGAAAGAATTTTTGGTCGGCGGTCGTTTCGTAATTAACGATTCGGGAAAGCCTGAGCGGCACGGCGAGGTCTCATCTACAGAATTGGTCAAACAATGTTATAAATTGTAATTCGATTTCGGGGATATTGAGAAAGGCGGACCCAATTTTCTTTTTCCTTTTTTTTTTGATAAGGTTTGTAACGATATAACTTGATTGCAGAAGGATCGGAAAAGGAATAATTTTTTTCTGGGTTTAATTTGTAGACTGTTTGGCCTATATTATGCGGACATCCAGGAAAGAGTTTTCGCGTTGAATCTAAAATATTTTAATAATTTCATTCATCGAAACATATTCTCTCCGTTCCTTTTTTACTTTCTCGACTGTATGGATGTATGTATTAAGTTTTTCGTATAGGCGGTGGCAACCTGCCAAATAGTTTCTGCAGAAAAAATTGACTCGCGTCCAAAACTCAGTAATATATGGTGGTACTGACAGAGAAGGATAATTTTTATTTTGCTTTTTTGTTTATTTAGCTGTTATAATAAATCACATGTTGGGAGTATTAAGCACGATATGGTGATTAGATTCATGATTATTTATAGCTGTTAAGTGGCGCGATTTCAGAACGCCAAAAAAAAACTTGGAGCAGGGTAAAAATTATGTGAGGGTTGCTGTCATGGTGTACAGAATTGGCTTTCTTCTTAGGAATGATCATTGCCAAGATGCAGTTAATCAGTACTTGTGAAGGAGGCAACACATTCCGCCTTTATGGTTAAAACTAACCCTGAACGAAATTGCCTGAAAACTAGAATAGAATTAGCAAAGCAAAAAAAACATATGGCTCCTTGATCCGTACTCAATAAACCTGGGGATTCAAGATTGGCTAAAGAATATAGATAAAATTGGGAATTATGCAAATATACCGACCCCACTCCTTGCATCATTTTCCATAACGGCTAATAAGGCCTGTTTTCCTCCTTCAGAGTCTTCAGTATCCCTCAGAATTACATTCATACATACATATACATTCTCACCAGACAGACTGTCATAACCTCTAAAGCATTTACAAAGCTAGTTCGTAGATGTGTCGAAAACGACGAATACATGAATTTTGGATTCTGTGAAGGTGGCGCATGATCTGGTGAAGTTTTTAGACCGAAATAATAGCCATCCAAGCGGGCGTACAAGGAATTTTAAAACTATCGGACACTAAAGCAATCTACATATAAGACTCCACAGGCGGTCAAATTTGATTGAATTGATGAACATCACAGCATCATGTTAAATTAGTTGCCAACCCACTCTGGGATTAGTTATAATGACCTCGTTGATAATTTATCCAAAGATGCCAGCGAAGGACTATTTACGTCAGTTCTGAACGTGAAGTAAAGTTTTCGTCAGATCTGAGCTAGTTGCCAAGGCACCATTCCTATTGAAATGGATTTAATGGTATGAGACTTGTTTTAAACCTGTTTTGTTGTTTGGTAAACCTTTTCCTTAGAAGAGAAAGAGGTTTCGTAAAGGCAGTCTTTATGAGTAGGCTTAGATATTGCTCATAAGCATCTTAAATGCCGCAAAACATGATCGGCGAATATCTAATGGTTGCCTACATGTTTGAAGATTTGCCGCCAAATTGGCATGAGCATATTATGGTCCACGATATGTCTGGATTTATACCAAAACTGCCAATCTATGACTTGTTGAAGTTATACCTGTATCTGCTTTTACTCACTCATTTACCACGATTACACCTAAGAGCCATCAAGGTCCTTTCCATCTTGTTCTACCGCAAGAACAATAGTTTACGAAACAAGCTTCCTATAGAAAGACAAATCCTGTAACAGATAGTAGTCAAATATGCAGCACGGCTTTGCTATGCTCGTTGGTTTGTCTTTGAACAGCAATCTACAGCGGAGCAATACTTTAGTGATTGAGACTTGGGATTGGCTTCGTTTCTGGTCTTCCTCATTACTGGCTTGTGGTGTCCAATTGCTCAAACACCATGCTTTCTAATGGAATGCATTTAACGTTGAAACGACATGTACATGAGTCAAATCACTCAAAAAATGGACATGGTTGGTGATAAAAGCTTAGGCTTCTGCTATTCTCCGCCAAAACTGACCTGGAATCTTCTGAATTTATCTTGCAAAAAGAGTCTCTATGCAAGTAGAGGAGTCGGATCTGACGGACTCAGTTCTCGTCCAACAACTAGCAGCTTGGTGGCGTGGCATGAGCTGAATGAGGAATTTTTTCCAAAAACTGGAGGTCATCTTTAGAATAAGTTTGGGTGAAGCCTTGACAGGCTTTGTTTGTAGTGATCAATCAAAAGACTATGCTCTTTCAAATTACCATCTTACAATCATAAGACAGCAATGTAGTGGGTAGTGTTATATTTTTGGATGGCTGGAACTCCTTGCAAAATTTTGACAGTAAAATCTTCCTCCGGGTTTAGCCGTGTGTCGGTTATAATACACTCGGCGAAGCCCAGAAGAAGCTTCAACTGTTACAATCACCGATGGTGGAGGCCTACGCACCCGAATTACTTTACAAAATTGGCCTGATTAGTAGCTTATGCTCAGCTTGTTGGGAGTTGTAACGAGCTGGCATAAACATTTACGTCACTTATAGTCATAATTTTTCATGACTACAATTCCCATTACACTAATTAACATTCTTTCCCAACAGCGTTCTCAGTAACTATCGCCTGACACGCGCGATTCGATTTAGACCCGTTCGTTGGCCCGCCGGGCCTTGTTTAACCACCCAGCTCGCGTTCAATCTCGGCAAGAAGGCACACCGCGGAAGAAATGAGCATTGTTTGTATTCTCATGAAATATTCAATGGGCCAATAACGCAAGCCGATCGGATTTTGTGTCCCGCGATCATGCATTCAGCTGCTTTACCACAAACGCCAATCTTTCTCTCCCGGAAAATATATATTTATTTTTTACGACATTTTCTGCATCGTTCGCCTTTTTCATCCTCACTCTTTCTATTTCTCATCGTTACTCTATCTTGCCTGCCGCGTTTCCTCCGCTGATTCCACACACCCGTCGATAGTTTTCGTAGATCGTATTCGGCCAAGCAGTGACAGATTTACGAGCTCTAGATGCATACCTCTATGCTATGTTGGTATATATGTCTCGTCCTGGAAATTTATTGCGTTTGAATATTTTATGTTTTTTCCCTTCGTTGCGGGGGTTGACGCGGAAGGTGGTGCTCGGAAATATGTAACGCGAATATCAAATTTCTAGGTTAGGTGCTTGGGTATATATGCGGATCTATCAAAATTGTATTGTAATGCTGTAAGATTTACCTCCCAACCACCAACCAGAGTTGCCATTTCCATCTAGGTCTTAAACTCATCTAAATGACAATTTTGATAGATCCGCATATATACCCAAGCACCTAACCTAGAAATTTGATATTCGCGTTACATATTTCCGAGCACCACCTTCCGCGTCAACCCCCGCAACGAAGGGAAAAAACATAAAATATTCAAACGCAATAAATTTCCAGGTTAGGTGCTTGGGTATATATGCGGATCTATCAAAATTGTCATTTAGATGAGTTTAAGACCTAGATGGAAATGGCAACTCTGGTTGGTGGTTGGGAGGTAAATCTTACAGCATTACAATACAATTTTGATTTGTACAGTTTTTATTGTGATTTGGGTAATCATGGCATTCTAGTTCGAAGCTTTAGAAACAATACCAGATTTTATATTAGCGTGGGGCCAACTGAAAATGATTAAGACTCAATGCCAAATATGATTAGCTATTCACTACTTTGGAAAATATGGCAAGTCTGCAAGTCACTTTAACTTGAGAAGAGTCCTGAAAGAATTCGACACTTAGCAAACAATATTGGTGGCACGATCCTTACTTTGGATACTTCATGAATACTGGTTCCATATTGTAACTAGGAAGAAAGGTGGAGAGACTACTTATTTATCGGAACAAAGGCCGTGGAAAAAATCAGCAAGCACCAAAGTTTGCGGTACGGCCATTTCAAACTCGTAAGCAATGTTTTGGGGTGGTAAGTACTTGGTCTTCCAAAAATTGAAATGCTACTATCTAATTCGTCTTCACAAATTTCATACATTCTATATTTGTCTGGGATTGCAAGGATTTACCATTTCCAAAGAACCAGGCGGATACCGATTTTTGTCTTTTTTCTTTCTTCATTTTGCCTTTCTTAAGATTTCCTTAAAAATGAATCCGCAGATCTTTTTGGCAAACTTTATTGACATTTGATTGGAAATGGGGTTGTTCATAGTCTGAAATGTAGATTCCATAGCCTAGCCGACCTTCTCTTCCATACTTGTTAATTTTTTCTGTTGGCACCAGCCCCCATCATACCTTATTTATTTCTTTATTTCCCAAGAAAGAATGGCATATTTGCAAAAGAATGGAGCACCAGCCACCATCCGTTACTACCTCTACTAACTGCCGTTACGTTTGAGGTGGACCATCATCCAATATCTCCTGCAATTGCTGGTCTTCGCATTTTTATGGTGTATCAATGCTCTCGGACCAAAAATTTTAAAAAAATATACCCGGCGCACCCACCATTATGTCAGAGGCTGAATATATCTGCACAGAAAGAATAGGTAGGTCCTCAGAAAGGGATAGACCTCCTACCCCCTCCCCTCCCCCGCTTCCTTATTTATGAAATATTGTTTTACATGGTGTGCCAAAACTGAAGTAATATTTCATTTCCCTTTAACGACATAGAAACTACTCAGTACGAAACCACACCATCCTCGTCCTCGCTAAACCACCACGTACACCCCCCAATATATCCTTTTTAAACTTGTCTCACATCCGATACGAAAATAAGATAAGTTATGCAATCAGTTCCGCTGTCTCAAATGCGTCTTTTCAACAACCCCCTCCCTCCTCCTATCCTTATCCTTCACTCTACCTCGGCCTCTCCCGTCGCATATATATTTCTTCTGTCTTATTCTCGTCCTTCTTTATGCCTTTCCTGCCGCTCCTCTCCCTCTCGTCCCCGTTATACCCTTTCTTTCGCGTACGCGTCCCTCGTTTAACTGGATGCTCCTTTCAACGGATATATACGGTGACTGTGATAAATTCGACTCCATATTTCATGAATGTCGCCTTCTTAGCTTTAGTTAACAAGTTCATTCTGCAGAATTAATCCGAAAGGGCGCGAACGCGGACGAAAACGACTGTAGTATCGAATAGGGTGCGGTGGGTGAGGTTGACTGTGAAGGGTTGGGGGTATTATTTCACGAGTAAAATGGCGGGATGGAAGTACATATAAAAAGAATGGAAATAGGAATTCTACTACTAGTCCGTTTTTGGCTTCTACAGTTATAAAAGGATATAGACGGGAATTTATGCAACAAACAAGAAGATAAAAAAGTTTTTTTCTCCACCACCCGACGGAGAGGGTTCCTTTGTAAGTTAGTCGCAAATTACTCTATTGTGAGTGTTTTTAATGCTGTTTTATTGGTTTTCTAGCGACGGCAACAATTACAATAAAGGTCTACAAAAGGGAATAGACGCTCTTTTTAAATGGTTGACGTAGTAAAATTTATTGTTTCTCCCGCTTTGTCTGAGATTGTACTAGCTGAAGAACGGAATAGATACGTCGACATTATTAAATGCAACATCGCAATAAATTCCCGACATCCCTGTATATAACCCATCCGAATAAAGCGGATCTCGATTTGAAGTTTATTCTCGGGCGAAATAGCGGGGCTAAAGTTAAACAATTCTTGTAGTACAAAATCGCTCCGTCCAAGAAGCCGCCGTCTGAAGGCAAACAGAGACGCATTACGTCGGATATACAGTGGTACTGGGGGAAGGTATAAGGAAAAAGCCGGCGCAAACACTAAAAAAGGAAGATTACGAGCATTCTGTATTTAGATAGACAATTGCGACGTCTCTCAAGTGCTAACCCGGCAACTGGTGAAACACTGGTGTTAGACTATAGGAAGACATTTTGGCTATAGACTATATTATAATTAATAATAATAATAATAAAAAGAAGAAGAAGAAGAAGAAAGAGGATGAAGGCTTCAGAAGAAGAACAAACAAAGAAACAACAGAATTGTGTTAAGTATCACCCAAGTAGTTTAAATGCAAAGAGCGAGATGGCTGGGGCATATACATACATATGTAGGTAGGATGATGGAAGACAAATGGAAAAAACGAGTGTTAAAGGGTGATGAAGAGAGAGGAAGGAGAAGAGGAAAGCCACGAATGAAATGGCTGAATGAGACCATTATGAACTTGAGGACAGGGAGACTACAGGACTGACAGAGCAAGGCGATGGGTAAGAGTAGTGGAAAGGAAGAGTGAAAAATCTCGGAAACAAGGGCCAAATTGAGTGCAAAAGGAATCAAGGACGAAGATCAGAACTTCTAAAAAAAGGAAAATTTGACTTACTTTTGCAGCACATGGCAGCTCTGTTTAGAAGGAATGAAAATATAAAGGCTAAAGTGTAGTCGTGGTTCCAACTTATTCGGCTCCAACATCTTTGGATAATTTTGAGAGGAACACCATCTTCAGGATAAGATCAAGTGCCCAATAGTCTCTGTGCTATAGAGCAACTGCCTTCAAGAATAAAGAAGTTGTTCATTTTCAGTTTTAACCACAGACTGTCCAGGCTAACTGTTTATACTTTTGCCTATCATCCATTATCTTTGACTTCGTTTTGTCATGGGAAGGGTGAATACAATAGCTGCGTGAAATTAGCCCACCTCTCTACTTCTTTTTGAAATTTTAAAACTTGTTTCAAACTTTTCTAATTTTGTTCGTCTTCAAAAAATTATTGAGAACCCTGAAATTTTATCTGTGTGAAGCTAATCCTAATCCTCCTGTCATTCTCTTCAAAAATAAAAATTTCAAAAGTTATTACTCTAGATTTTATCGATTTGGCTCCAAAAAAAGGTAATCTTGCTCGCCCACTTTTCCGAAATTGTTATTACAGATTGTTCTAGATTTTTTCTATCTTGCTCCAAATTTTTAACCTTTTATTATACATATTTTGTGAAATAATTAACAAAAATGAAGCCTTCCACCCCCTCTCATTTCTTTTTTTGTTTTGGTAGCTGTTACTGGTGATAATTTTAGATTCTTTTTGTTCAGCCAACTTTTATGCTACCTACAGTTTTATTTTTCTCAATCATTTTATGAAGTACACATAGTAGAAGTCAAAAAGTTCGAACCAATGTTCAAACCAACTTGGAACAGATTGAAAAATTTTGAAAAAGAAGACCTAACTGTGCCAACCCTTTTGAGTCCTTTTATTCATACCTCAAATTCCGAAAAAATGCGCTCATACATAAATGACGCCTACTATCTAAAATTGATTGATAAAAGTTGATAGTCAAGTACGAAGGACAAAATCTTCGTATGAAGAACTGAATACACAGGATGGTCCAGATTTAAACTGCCACTACAAGTATATCATAAATTTTAATATACATATACAGCACCAAGCAATGAGTAATGAAGCAATGTTTGGCACATAATACGTAATAATAGTCTGCCTGCCTAATTAGATCTAAGATTTGAGTGAAGCCTGATCTTCAAAATGTTTATTTTTTGGGGAAAAGCTACGAAATGTTCAAATGGTTTCTGCATTTACCACTTTACCACCGCATGAAAATGTTAGAAATTTTGTACTATCTCCGTCGAGGAATTGTGATTCCGGAATCCTAGAAGATCTTTTCTAAAACGTTTAATATATAAGGAATTAGATTTTGGGAGGTGGTGGTATGGTGGTCGAGAAAAATGATGGTAGATTTTCTAAGACGTTTAATATATAAGGAATCCTACCATCTTCAGGACTACGGCTTAAGTCAGATCTTTAGTGAGGAATTRGATTTTTAGAGGTGGTGGTATGGTGGTCGAGAAAAATGATGGTAGATTTTTCAAACGTTTAATATATAAGGAATCCTACCATCTTCAGGACTACGGCTTAAGTCAGGTCTTTAGTGAGGAATTAGATTTTTGGAGGTGGTGGTATGGTGGTCGAGAAAAATGATGGTAGATTTTCTAAAACGTTTAATATATAAGGAATCCTACCATCTTCAGGACTACGGCTTAAGTCAGATCTTTAGTGAAGAATTAAATTTTTGGAGGTGGTGGAATGGTGGTCGAGAAAAATGATGGTAGATTTTCTAATTTTCGCAGATGGTGGCATCTAATCTCCTGTTGAAATCCTGATTTGGAATATTTGTATACAGAAACGATTATGGTCTTCATAGCAGCAGTTATGGCAGCAGTTATGATTTAATTGTTGGTTTAAAATGTCAAAATTTGTCATTTTTTGACATTCGGAAGAGCCAAGTTAACCGTAGAGTTCTACTACCATAGAGTCTTGGGTTAGTGTGTGGATTTTGCAGCAAAACTTCAATAGTTAAAAATATTTTTCACGTTTTTTCTTTTAATTATGACAAACTGCAATAAATCACAACATAAACTACATCCGTATATAACACTAATGCTCCTTAACTCCTGCTTAAAATCGTCGTAGTACTGATAAAACGCACGCAAGGTTTCACGGTTAAAAACACGACACACACGGTAGGACAATCAGTATGATTCGTGCTCTAAGTAGCACACACAGACTGCGGCATGACCTTTAGAATTTTTGTTACCATGATACAAAATATTTTGTATAAAACATTAATAATTAATATATCAAAGTGTTGCTAGTATCTCCATATCTTATGTGTACATACCTACTTATTATTAGTCTAGTCTACCGCCAAAATTGATCAATATATTTTCGTAATAACTAACACAAGGCCCCCGAAAGCACCAGGTTATATCTTACGAAAAAAGCTCAGATGAAAAATTACCCCGCACTGAGTAAGTACAATATACCGCCTTCAGACAACTGATAATAATACATTATGAGCTTATGAACACTCTCTAGTCCTAGCTAGAGTACTTTCCAGCGCCAGAGACGTTAATAATCTCCACCTTAAATATGCACATGTACGACGTATATTGTAGTCATGCACTTAGGCAGCAAATTTATATCTTAAATCTCGAGTTTCAAGTAAAATAGGTGTATTACTTCGCAGACTGTAGCATAGCATCATGAGACGTGTCCAAAGTAATCTCGGTGAAATTTTTCGTATATCCACCTCGAGTCGAGTCTGTTTTGAATGTGTGTATGAATGTATATATGTGCATATGTATATGTTTAAGTATAGAGACGAATGCTTATATTTTTAGATGCCTTCTATTTATATCGTGTGTTATTGTGATGTTATTTTGAACGTTGCGCCTGTCTATTTTTGAATAAGGCGGGCGTGAAATATGCTTTAATGTGGTATGTTGGTTGCATAGAATTGAGGATTTGGCGTTACTGGAAAGTCTACAGAAAGTGCTATCGTAGTTGAAAAATTTTGCAAGAAGCCTGCCAGATCTATTGTATTTCTCCTATCTTGATTTTATTTTACTCAAACAGTATAGGAGCCTATCTGGTAAATCTTTCTCCACCGTTAGTTCCAATGCTACTAATTTCATTTTTGCAGATCCCCATCTGAGCAGATGATCACTTAGACATGTCCTGTTAATAGACACGTGACTGCCTTGTGTTGAATCCTGTTGATTACAAGTCAGTCAGCAGTTAATCGTTTTGATGGACATTCCATCATCCGTTTGCTGTGATTTTGCCAAGGCAGATGGTTCCAATTTAATTCTTTGCACAATACTTCTCGACTGTTTCGGAATTAAAGTTAAGAGAGCATTTTTAAGGAAATCTTTCAAGAAGCTGCATAACCATTCGGGGTGTTCGGTACTCGAAATTCTGCCGAATGAATTACGAAATGTGATATTGGATTTGAAAAACAAAAAGTGTGTGATGTCATTCTGGATCCTCTTTGTTATCTCGTCAATTTATCAGTGTCTAGGGTATCTTCCCGAGAAGGTTGAAGAAAGTGAGAAGTGATTCCGATGTTAGAAAAAGGTGACGCTTGTAATAAAGAAACTTATAGACCTATAGCGATTTTGAGCACTTTCTCCAAAGCCATGGAAAGCCTTTTTTGCAGGAGAGGGTCGTGGCAGGTCTTTTTTCGACCTTTCAGGTCCTTTTGACACAGTTAGTGTATGTTTTATGATATACAAGCTGTTTCAGATGGGTGTATGGGGTAACTTACTAGACTGGCTTCAGTATTTTATGTTGCATAGAAAGTTGAATGTCACTATTGGTGGGAATCGCTCTGCTCTCGCTTGGAGTTGCTCAAGGTTCCATGTTAGGTCCTATACCTTTATTTCCTATGGGTGGTGTAGACATAACAATATTATTTTGAATACTAATAAAACTGTCTCTAGTCAAGTAAATTTCATGTGAGAGCCGTCCTTCACTAATTGGTCTGCAATTTTGTGGCCTGCTATATCCCTGTGCCCTAGCACCCACCCAGGTTGACCTTGTTTTGTTTCTAGCCGGAGCAGTTAGGTTTTGCAGACACACCTCCCTCGCCACTAACTTGGAGGGTATATGATATGATGCTAGACCCTTTAAGACAACCTGGATATATTTCTGTGGTGCATCATCCAAGTGGTTCACATACTTTTTAAGCACTTTTGAGTTCTTAGTTTTCTCCACTCATCCCAATTCAATATAATACCCAAGACCAAAGATTGGGTTTCGGACTATTGTTTCTATACTAGTGTGGCCCGACTTTAGTTCATGGTGGATTCTCTAGTTGTTAGTATTTCTCAATCTGTACGCTCCCTTCTACCAGATGACAGTCATACCAACGACTCGGAGGAAAAAATTTCACCCCATTCTAAACATTCCCATTTCCCCAAGAAAATATCTACTTCTGCGATAACATCAACATTTTTAAGCAATCTCCCGAGGACTGTGTAGCGTGTGCATACTTTCCGAAAGATGGATGCTACAATCCTTTTTTTCCCCCGGAATATCTTTACCATATATCACGATAATGTCCGATGGCATACTGCGAGTACGCAAAGTAGAAAGGATAGGATCGGTAAGTCTATCGAGGACCTAGGATTCGCCCTTTTTGCATATATCCACTCGACTCGTTCCATGCGAAATAGGCCAATCGTCTTCTACGCTCTCCGTATACAAT
Organism: Popillia japonica; assembly: GCA_004785975.1. Taxonomy (NCBI): domain Eukaryota; kingdom Metazoa; phylum Arthropoda; class Insecta; order Coleoptera; family Scarabaeidae; genus Popillia; species Popillia japonica. Next base: position 19,184 of record SMLS01067138.1, read on the forward strand.
ATCGGCTTGCCTGTTCTTGATGTCCTTCAATGTAAATGTGCGCAAACGTATACACTAGCGATCATAGGTATTTACTTCGCTTTCGGATAATATATATAAATCGTTGGCCACTTTAGCAAAGATAAAATCGTAGAATGCCAAGAACTTCAATGTCCAGTTTCTGGAGAGGCTCCACTCGAAAGTTTGAAACCTTGGACAGGAATGCACGCAATTTGTATTATTCACGGAAGGGTAAACATTCTAGCCCATGTCCTTTACGGAAAACGGATATTTCCTAGTATGTAACTAAATTATAAATCAATTTCTGAAGTATTTTTAGAATAAAAAATCGACAGATTTACTGGAATATCCGCAGATTACCATTACTTGAGTGAGTAGAAATTCGGCGCTTAAACTTTAACCGGGTTACTGCATATTTTATGGCCGATGCATTATACGTAATATCGCTCGGATGTTGCTTCCACTATAAATGCAGGCGGATGAACCAGTAGCTACCACTACCTATCTGTATAATATTAGCGCGGATAAAACGATTACGGGAAAATTGGCGATTTACCTCGAACTACACGTAATAGCAGTCAGGTAATATGGACAATATGACGCGCCAGTGCAGACACTTTCGAACTGGAATCGACTGTAAAAGTAGAAAATTAAATATTTGAGGGATGACGACGGAAAGGGGGTAATAAATGATTTTATTGCTTGAATTGCGTCCTCGACGATTATGACATTGTACTGACGATGTAATTCGCAGTTTATGACGTTAATCAAACTTGTCGTCTTCTAATCGTTTTTTAGTTTTTCGTTTAATTGCGATTTTGTGGATGTGTTTTTAGTATTAAACAGTGTAGGCATCTCACAGAAGAATTAATAATTGAAATGTATAAATTCTGAACGAAAGAGGGCCTAATATAGAACTCTTAGGAACACCGTATCAGAATCACCATCAATTAGACAGTTTGTGTTTCTTTATACAGTGACCGGCATAAATATTGCAACATATGGGAAATTTTTTTATTTTGAAAACTTCACAAATTTTTTTTCGGGGATAGGTTGTGCATGTCTAAAAACTCTAAAATTTATTTTGACACACATCACGTGACCACTAGTATGGCGGTAAATTTGAAAAATATGCCACGAATCTGCAAAAAGTGAGGTTAGATGACATCATATCCAAAAAAGTTATTTGAAAAAGTTGCTTAGAATTCAAATTTGTGGTCGTATGCAAAGTTTTGTAAACATATTAAAAAAAAAAGTAAGATCACAATTTTTTGAAATATTTTTCTAATTAAATTACATATTTCCATTTTTTTTCATTTTTAGCTGCTCAACTGTAGTAAATTTCTAAATTTGGTTGCTATTCAAACAATTTGGGAAATTTTTGCTTAACTAATACAGCGAAAACTGAAAAGTACGTCTTCACTTGGTCTTCACTATGACAGTTGTTGTTGCAAGGTACTGTATCTGGTAGTAATAAATATAATTTTACAAACAGTTTCAGTCTAACCTACTTAGCAAACATTATTTTTATTGAAAAATATAATATTTTCTTTTGCGTTCTGCGTTAAAGTTGAAACCATTAGGCCAAAACTGACAACACTACACCGAAGGTATTAAAGTAGGTTTTTAAATTAAAGAACAACGAATAATAAACAATAGGAAAAATGAAAATAGTGTAATGTCTATAAACTCAATAATAGTAAATAAGTAATAAATATGTAGGTACCTACATAATTTTAGCGAAATATAAAATACTAAATAGATAAATTACATCTAAATAGACAATAACTAATAAAAATGGGCATGTATATATATGGTTTTTCCTTTAATAATAAACAAATACTTCAAATTCAGTGTGTCCCCCATTTCGTTCCATACACAATATGGTTCTTTTGTGGATTTCTTTATAAACATTATTATGCATGTATCTATGTTTAGAGTTTCGTTTATTAGTTAGTCAATACTATTAGATATTGTTTAAACGTTTTTGCTTATTGAAGTATCCTCATCATTAGCTAAGAGTATTAATTATTTAGTTTATTAAATTTCATAACTTCGAAATCTACCTGAAAACCTTCGGTGCGTGCAATATGACTGTGAAGCTAAATGTTACCAGTATTGGACTAAGAATTACCATTTGAATGCAGAAAACAAAAAAAATATTTTTTTATAAAACTAATGTTTGCTAAGTAGGTTAGAATGAAACTGAAAACGTACTTTTCAGTTTTCGCTGTATTAATTAAGGAAAAATTGACCAAATTGTATGAATATCAGCCAAATTTAGAAATATTACTACAGTTGAGCAGATAAAAATGAAAAAGAAAAATGGAAGTATGTAATTCAATTAAAAAATATTTGAAACAATTGTGATGTTTACCAAACTTTTCATATGACCACAAATTTTAACTCTAAACAACTTTTTCAAAACACTTTTTCGGATATATGATGTCATCTAACCTCACTTTTTGCAGATTCGTGGCATATTTTTGAAATTTACCGTAGTAGTCGTAACCTGATGTGTGTCAAAATAAATTTTGGGGTTCTTAGACATACACAACCTATCCCCCAAAAAAATTTTTTGGGTATTTCGATAATAAAAAAATTTCCCATATGTTGCAATATTTATGCCGGTCACTGTATAAATAATGGGTCGCAAGTCAATACAACTCAATCGCACACCATTCATCAGAATAGGAACAATTCTTATAATTGAGGTGTCCTAGTGAAGTTCTTAGGTCCCTAGCTGTAGGTAGTGCTAAAGTAGAAGTTCCATATTTTGTGGGTGCCTAGTAGTCTTTGATTGTTTGCAGAGGATTAAATCGATTTTCCCTCAGCGTAAAAATCTCTAATCTGATTTCTCTTGCCTTAGCGAGAAGGAGAGGAATGAAGTTTTGGTTGACGGTTACTATGACTGACTTTAATTTACCGTTTGGATCAACACCTATTGAGTGAAGAAAATGATTTTCCGGTTGGGGGTTGGTTTAAGGTTTAGGTCTTCGTTTAGCATCGGAGGATCTATTGATTTGTCTGGGTGATTAACACCGGATTTTATATCACTTGGTTAAATAAATTTGCACAATTTCCTTGAGGTGGGGAGTTGGTGGGATACTTGGATACTTGCCTTTGCAGTTAGTACGTTTTACTACAATCGTTTTCAGAATCAGGAGAGAACAAGATTTTTAAGGCCAATATTATATCCCCACCACTTGAACGCATAATAACGTTATCAATTCGCTTTGCCAGGTCATCTTCTGACAATTCTGAACAATTCTCAACGACCTCTTAGCGGGCCTCGTATGCGAGATATAGAAACTAAATACAGCATCATCCTTGCTGCCGCCTTGACTAGAAACTCTAACAAAATAAATATTTAAAGCCTCCACGTTGATTGAATTTTTCGTAATCAACAACCCAAATATGCCAAATCAGCCTTGATTGCACCAGTAGTATAGCTCCTCAAATTCAATTAAAATGTTTGTCAGAACTGGCTGCTTTATATGAAGCATGCTATTCGAAGAATAACAATCCTAGCAAGCTTAAGTGGTACAAACAATTTTCAAAAAATTCTAATATCTAGGTGATTATATTTCAATTTAAATTATTCCAAGAAACCCAAAATAAATTTGATATTGGGTTATAATCGTAGACCGGTGACAGATCTACTAACATTTTGACATCTCTTCCTTTCTTTGCCCAATGACATCTCTTCCTTTCTTTGCCCAGCAAGTCTTTAGTAACTGCAGGTCTCTGTTCCTTTAGGAACTCTTACCTGTCTTGGTCCTGGTATTCTTTTCCACAATTCCCTGGACTTGTTGATGTTATTGTTAAGGCAATAGCGTGTTCCTTGGTTAATCACCTTAAGACCATGAGGCACAGCGAAGATTTTGCAGGATTTTCTTTTGGATGGAAAAATTCAATGAAGCTTTCATGAGGTATGCCTCTGCCTTAATTATTCTGGCACAATTTTCTGTATGCAGAGCTTGGGTACTTATTACTTCTTATAATTTCAAGTTCAAAAGATTAATCTCCTCCACCACACCACCCCGTTCATCATTGTTTTTGATATCTCATCAAGATTGGATCACGCCATGCGAAAATAGACGACGACTGTTATAAATCTTTACGATTTCCGAAGTATAGTAACTAGCGTATCTGGATCGACTTCCACCATTTTACTTTCTCGTCTTCCAGTCCACATAACTGGATGAGAAACAATTGATATATGGGTATGCTTCCTAGCATTTTTATCACAGGGCGTCGACTTTTAAATTGCCGTAAATCGTACGAATTAAATCGATGAAATCCCAAAATAAAAGTAATCCTCATATCAGAATTGAATTGAATTGATTACGTCACACGCACGTCCGAACTCCAAAACATAAACGCGCACAAGAATAAAACAACTAGCACTAAAGTTTGAAGCGACATCCGACGGCTAGACTAGGCGAGCTTTTAATCTGAGAACAAAATCGATAAAATACATTTAAAACATTTGTTACACGCTTTATGTTACTTTAGCCTAGCTTTGGGGGGGACGAAGTGTGCCGAGGAACACATAATGGGACACACTCGAAAAGTATGGCTACAGAAGCCGCGCGTTCACCCTCCCAACCGATCCCCCCACGGAATATACGCAATCCCCTACGACGACAAATTTCGCAACTCAACTGTAGAAAGAGAAAAAGCTAGATCTGCCCGAAATTGGCGGAAGGGAGATAAACGAATAGTACGAGGCATTGATGATTTGCTAGAAATTTTAGAGAATGTCTATCTAGTTTTCCCCGGCGAACGCTGATGATTGTTCTTCCTCCTTCCCCGTGCTTGCCTTCCTCCGCAACCCCACACCCTCTTTTACTTACGCCAGTAAAACGCCAGAAAGTCCCGTTTAATATATCAAATACTTTGCCTGATGCCTGTTCGGCACTATTACCGATGCCTGGGAGTCCTAACTGCTCCCCTTATTCGCGCGGGGGGAAACCGGAGAGGAAATGCCTTATTATATTGCATTTCCTCCGTCGGCCATTATTCTGTTCGAATGAGTTTCTTGATTCCGGTTCGATTTCCGGAGTTTGTCGCAGTTTAATTTTAAATCGTCGCCAACGCTTCGTTTCCTGTTCCTACCGATGATGGTGGAGCAACGGACGAAACTTACATATTACGAAATACATTGATTAGCGTTAATATCTTTAAAAAATAAAACTTTAGTATGCTGCGGTAGTGACGCACTTTCTAATAAAATTCAATTGTCACGTTCGTTTTTCCGGGAGCGAATAGCCCAACAATGGAATCTGTACATTAGCTTGAAACTGCGGGCTTTGAAAGGGAACGAGTATTAGGTCGAAATTAAAAACTAGAAATCCGTGCGCTATTTCAACGGCACAAACGACTCTGTAACGTCCAATTAAATTCCGATGGTCTTAATTGAAAAATGAAGTGGAACGCGATAACAGGTGTAGACCTGGGTTGATTTTACACGGGAGCTATTATTGCGCGGCTTATTTCGAATAGGCTCGTGTGCTAATCGACAGAAATTTATAACCTAAATACATATATTGATTAGATAACTATTACCAGGCGGGGTAATTTAAACGAGGTAATGGAGGTAAACGTTACTAACTTTTAGCCGTATAGGTGGTGAAGTACGCGTGAAATTGTAGAGAACTCAAAAAGCCGACGTCGCTCCTCGTTTACACCCGGACTACTCTAAAATACTCTACGCGAATGGAAAAATTAAATTAGGGATCGCGGTAGGCAAGTAACCCTGTTACGTTGGGGGTAATGCGTTGATACCGGCACCAGTGGCAGTTCGAATTAGGGGGAAATGTAGTTGAATAGAGTGGATATATACATGTATATAATGTTGTTGTTGTGGTGGTGGTGGGGGACAATTGGGGAGGCGAAAATGTAGACGAGAAGGCTTCAATATAACTATGCTCGACTTATACAATCCCCAATCGAGTTAGCTAACTTTTTAGAGCAAATTTTTTAAGAAATTATTGCTTTGATTAATTAACATCTTCAAAGCTGGATAACCAAATCTATTGTATTACACCATGAAATTCTATCGGACCGCCAAGGTGCCTTCAAGGCCCTGCAAGCTGTCAAGTTTGATTCCGTGGTAGTTTTAAACTGCTATAGGAAGCAGAAACAACAAGCGGAAGTTCACAGAGATCTCACATTCACAAGATCAAGGGAAATGATATTGCTGACGGGCTAGCCAGGGCAATCAATGAACGACTACACATAGGTCCGAAACCAACGCGTAGAAGTTCTTATGGTTGCGTCAAGTCTTTCGTCAGAACACAGCTCGCTGCCAGACACCGGTCTCACTGGAGGGGACTCACTGGAATGAGACATTGTAGAATCCTGGATACCAGGATAGGCTCCGTACAGCCGTCTCTATGAGCAGACCCAGGTTAAGGAGGCTAACAGGCATCCTAACTGGGCACTGCACACTGAACAAACACCTGTTTCGCATGGGCTTAGCTAACTCTCCTAAATTTAGAAGCTGCGGAGACGCGGAGGAAACTCCCGTGCATCTCTTTTCCGACTGCCCTGCATGGGACATGGAAAGGGGGAGCTACTTTGAGGTCGACAGATTGGACGAACCCAGACTAGAGAAATTAACTCTCGACCAGTTCGCACACTCTCTCTCAAGAGCTTAAACGATATGGGGCACAATAGGCCTTTTTGGCCGAGCGGCCGCTCGGGGTTACCCGCCCATGGAAAAAAAATTACACCATGATGGGCAAGAATATCACATAGAAGTTCTCCAAATATCATCTCCATGAAAAAAAGTAAATCTCAGAAAATTCTGGGGGCATAGCAGCCTCCCCACTATGGAGTTTATTTTATTTTGTACTTCTTCGTTGAGACGCATAGTAGACACCTTAGATTTAAGGTGCTCTAGAAAAAAAAAAGATCAAATGGTGTAAATAAGGATTCTCTCAATGTTTTGGAAACATGCGCCCAAATTCTTTCCAGATCAAGCTAGTTCTCTTGACAGGGGGAGTGAGGGTATTTTGTTTCAGAACATGTAGCATCTCTAGTGTTTCTTTCTCTGTAGTACTTAAAAACATTTTTGCTCAGCTTTATCGCTATTCCCAATAGATGGTGCTAATTAAGAAAGTACTCTTGGCAAGCTTTGTTTTTTGCGTGAATGAGAGAAGGGTGGTCAAACTGATCGAAGAAGGCTCAAAAAGATGGTCTACAGACACTCATTACAAAACGCACTCTCAAGAAGTTGCTACCTGTGATTGCTAAATAACAAAGCTATTTTAAGGTTATAATCCCTATCTAAAGCTAATTTGAGTGCAAGTATATCTCCACGTCCTTACATTAACATAAAACATACTGATGGTAGCAGTTGGAGACGGAAATTGCCCGAAAGAGAAGCACAAGACTAAAAAGGAAGAAAAAACTTGAGACATTCAACAAAATAATACAGGAAGACAGACAAATACGACAGACTCAAATAGCTAATCAGAGAAAGCTATAAGCGAAATATCTACGACCAGGCTAGCTAGCGTTGTATTATTTATGCCCGGGCGAAAATAAAAGATGGAACAGCGAACGCTGGCACGTAAAGCAATAAACCGCGAGCACGTACGACGTACCTCACAAAGAGAACGAACGGAGAATTTCGCGCGAGCAGCAACTCTCCTCGCGAAGCACCCGCAACCAACTAGGAAACAGGCTAAGGTGTGCATAAAGCAGGAGAAAGACGAAGAAAGGATACGTTGTCACGTCTCCACTCCATTACTGTCGAAGTAATCAATCCGTCACCAGGTTAGGGTCGTAAACTACTACCCTTCTAGAAAGTTGAGAAACGGCTGACAGCTTCCCCCCGAAAGCGTGATGTCGGCGTATATATATCTCTCCTTGAAACATACACAGCCTACTACCTAGTATATCTTTGTAAATGATTAGAATCCACGTGATTCGTGTGTGCAATGTTGGTTGCATATATTGATCCGCTAGAAGAATTAGTAGGCCACACGAATTACCCCCACACATTAAATTACATCTTAACTGTACAAAGTTGTTACAAATTTTCCAACCAACCGTTTCATATTTCAAGTTTTATTGCATAAAATCTTTCCCCATTTCCCCCACCCATTCGCCGTTTTAGGACGAAACAGCGATCTTTTTTCCAAACCCACATTTCAACGCACTGCGGCCCCGGCTGTTGTTTAATACATCCGCTTATAATTAAGTTTCTGTGGGCCAGTAGGAACTCCAACTAATGACTCCAATTGGAATAATTATTCGTATTTCGTTTTCCGAAACATAAAATCGCCAAGTACGCTCCCGGCTTTCCGTTGTGCTTTTTTTTGCTTCCCGATTCCGACTCAAAAACTTCTACGTCTTTAGACTTCCGGGATTTCTTGTTCATTCTCATTAATTAAACTCATTGTTTATGCTAATTAGTCCGCTTTCGTTTCGGAATTTTGGAGTTGTTTCGAATTGTATTTTTATCTCAGATAAGACAACCAGGATGATGGGATAATATTGTGGTCTTGTATAGTATAGAGAAACGTTACGACAAGGTGATTACCCCTTCTTTAACACCTACCGCCAGCTAGATGGGTGCTTAGGTGCCGATTCCAAGCAGAAGTGGTAATATTCTTAAAGGATAGCGATGGTCGGGACAGGACGCCAAAGTAGCGTAGGCATCTCGGAAGGAAGCACACAGATCCGTATCTACTTTGTGAAAAAGCATACGTGTGTCGTCGAACCGGAACTGATAATCTATGCGCACGAACGTAACGGAAGTACTGCTCATTGTAGATTCTCTGGGTTTCGTCGAAATCTCCGATGGATTAGAATAAGATGATGCGGACCTTTCTATATAGCACATCGCTTTTGTATTGATTTCGGGCCGATTACTATGCGCTATGCGTCTCGCCGAGGAAGTTCTGCAATACTTTTTCTCGTCCTTTCTAGGCGGTGTTCTTTTATTTAGGATGCTTGTATATGTATAAACGTATTGAGGAATCAAAAATGGCTCAATACAAATAATCCGATTTTAATATGAAAAGTTTTGCATCTAGTGTGGGAATTAAACCTGCAACTTCTACTTTCCTGAAGCTATTCAAACTCTACTAACTAAGGAATTCTTAAGCTAATTTTTCTTCATTTGTGGGAGAAATTTCTAAAAGCAACTTGACCAGTTGATCTACGAATCCATGCTTCCATATTTCTGCCCGTGCTTTCTTCTTCATACTACACCATGTGAACTTGGACCAGTCAGATAAAGACCTGTGAATGACCATTCACAATTTTAGCGGATCAGAATCAAGAGTGGGAACTATTCTCTCCGATTGTTCGAATTTCGAACCATTCACAATTAGAGGCTTTAACAGTAATGATTGAACATCTTGATCAAAACGTTTTAGGACTTTATTCATTAAATGCGAAGTACAGTACGCCTAATAAGTCCGTGGACGCGGCAGGTAGGCGAGCCCTGCCGAAGCTATTGCTGTCTTTCACACCCTCTCACCCCCCAAACATTTCCGTAGTATGCCTACGAAGTGTGCTTCGATATCGGTAAGATTATTTTATTTTGAATGAATCGGAGAGTAGCGTATCGGGACGGCTAGAATGGGTCAATTACAGATTGTGCGTTCCAAATAAGTTGCAATTTCTATTGCAACAAGCTTATTATCGATATATTGTAAAAGTAACTACCTAATTTTTGGTATTCAAGATATTTGTTTCGTAATGTAACTTTGGACGATGTATAAGAAAAAGACTTGTCTGAACAGTATTTTATTTTTCATCATAAATATATACTTGCCGTAAGGTTTTGTTATCAATATTTTTTTAAATTGTAGATTAAATTGCAATACTTTAATTTTAATATGTGATATTGTTATTAATTGAGAGTAAACACCATAAAGAGAAAAATTATTAAAGTTAAAATTTACGAATTACATTTTATTTGATATACCAATGACAAATGCAAATATGATGCAAAACTAAATATATTGAACATAAGTACAGCTACAAAGAATATTATATAATTACCTTCGATATTTTCAAGTAGTAAATTTAGTATGAGTAAGAGCTAATTGAAATACTTGCATAATTAATAACGTGTATTAAGCTATACGTTTCAGTTTTATTATTTATTGTTATTTAAAAGAAAAATCGTGACATTTACGTTACTAATTCTTCATTGAACATGTTGTTATGCTTCAATTTTGGAAATAATCTATTGAACATAGGTTTAACAATATTTAGGAAGAAATAGAAAACAGAATACCTACTAGTTGACAAAACTGGACGAGAAGAATCGATTTTTTGCTTTAAACTTGCAAATGTATGTTGATTAGTTAATTAATTTTGATCGTTCATAAGCAAAGCGATACCAATTACAAATGATGGTAAAACGTTCAATGTTTGCAAGGAAGCAGTATATAGTCCTAATGACCTAGTGACCAGCCAAGATATGTTTCTTATTGTTCTTATGTATGAAAAATAAAGTCACTTATTATTATTATTAGTATTAAAAGAATGAAATTTGTACTGTATTGTATTATATTGAATTAGACTAGTATGACCAGAAAACCAGAAATTCAATTAAAATTTATAATGTATTGATTATGTAGGTATATATAGAAGTGTATAGTAAGAACTAAGTACAAATTATAACGTATTTACTACAATCGTATAATTAACCAGATCACACGATAATTATGTACAAAAGTATATATTATCTTAAACAAGAAGAAAAGTTACTAATTTATACTGTCAAGGAAAACATAAACTTCAAAATTGTTTAGAAAGCCCTCTATGCTCAGCGATTTACGTGTTCTTGATAATCAATTAAGACGAACAGGGATATAAAGAAGATGCATATTGTTAGAGTATGTGGAACTACAGTTCTAATGTAAATGAGAACTTATAGACATCGATTTTATCAAAAGCATATTTCTTTATCTATTGGTTTTCGACTGTATTCCGAGTAAACATTCGTCCATTTTTGGGTAAGGAGGTGGCAAACTGAAAACGAAAATGTGGCACTGAAGACGAAACCAAGGTCTGGGGCGCCAAAACAAATTAGTCCCCAAGACGGCCACAGAGTTTTGGATTATGTACCGCAAAATCCATTTGCTGATTCCACAAAAATTATAGAAGCATTACATCTACACTGCCAGCCCCAAACCGTGCGAACATTTCTTCACAAGCATAGCATACACAGTCGGCGTCCTACAAAAAAAGTAGAGCTTTTTCCACTGCATACCGAAACCTGTTTAAATATTGGCCATGCCAACATTATGCCACGCAACTGGGATTCAGTAATATTTATTGATGAAAAGGTATTTTCGACATCCCAGGATACCAGGAAGCTAATATGGCGCTCAAATAATACTCGACTCGACCCGAGGAATGTCGTAACAATTGGGCAAAGCAGTCGCATAACTTTGACGTATTGGGGGTGGATGTCCAGCGCTGGTCCGGACAGCTGACGTGTATAGGAACGCGTATGAACGCAATGGAATACATTCGCATATTAGAAGATGTACTGCTTCCCAGTGTGCGCGTAGTATATCCTCCACCACATCGTATTACACTGGTTGAAGATAATTTGGCGGTCCATACAGCAGGGGCCGTGAGGGAATGGTTCCAACAACACCAAGAAGATATCGAAGTTCTACCGTAGCCAGCGAAGTCGCCGGACCTAGAGAACTTATGGGCGACTATGGGCAGAATGTGGAAATTGCGTGATGTCCCAGTTTCACGAAACCGAGACAACCTTCATCAATATGTTACTGGCACTTGAGAACATTTTAGAGGACAGAAAACTTGCGCTAATCTAATGGCATCCATGCTTCGAAGATTGCAGGATGTTATATATAGAAATGGATACTGGACGCATTATTAAGTCTTGGTGCTGAAGTGGTCTTCTAAATTTATTTATTTATTTACAGGAAACTATGATATTTTTTATGTCTTTGTAGCAGTGATATTTTGTTTTAGAAGAGTTATTTATTTTGTTTTGTTTTCTTTTTCTTTTGTAAGAATGAATTTATTTTTACGTTATTGCTCTATAACTACATTTTATTTTGTTGTTGGTCTACTCTCAAAGTACAAGTGTTACCGTGCTTTACCTCACTCCTATGCGAATCCTGAGGATTAAGATTTAAAGACGTAGCAGGGACGCACAAATATATATTTTTTGTTTTATTTTCTACAAGACCTCCAGCAAATATACGTATAAGAAATTGTACGCGCAGTGTATGCCATCCTACTGCGATTGTTGGATTTGTTTTGGCAAATGTTAGGGAAAAATTACGTATAGCTAATTAATTAAATTCGATATACGTTCCTTTGTAATGCTACAATGTAGATTGAATAAATCAACAATACTCATTGCAAAGGTAATTATATAAGTCGTCAACTCGAACGCCTTTCTAGTTATATCGAACATATATCAATTTCAATGGAATATATTATACATTCATTACATACTTAGTCAATACTTGCTGTCTAATAGTGGTTGTTCATATACATATTAGGGAACTGCTAGAATAAGCGACTTATTTTTAGCACATCGTTACTACAATATATATATATTAAGCAATTATAATTCTAAAACATCATCCTGCTTCTGTAGTTTGATATAAATGTTATAAACTATGTATTCCTGTAAATTTATATGTAGGCTAGTTATCCGCACAGAAGAATACAAATATATAAAAGAATTATATAGGAGTAATCAAAACCGGCAACGTAACGTCTTTTGTTGTCACCGAATCAAAACATACTGGAAAGAAACGAAGCACCGTACTTCATTTGAAGGATGAATGTAAACGAAACGATTTCATAGACCATAGGCGAAGAGGTTGGAGAAGGACAGCAATACGTTCGGCAAGCCTCGTCTACCTGCCGCGTCCACGGACTTATTAGGCCTACTGTACGTTATTTACCGAAATCGAATTGGCTCTCGCCAAGGTATTTGACAATCATCCATCACTAAACATGTCCATCATGTGCGTTTATCATGAAGGTATTTTAAAAGTATAGCAAGATTGTGGTCTGATGGTCAATGGAAAAATTTGAGCATGTTTTTAGACGCAAAAATGCGTTTGAAAAGGCGCTTAAACGTCAGAACCATCAAAATATCACATAAGCACCACCGTTCTAGCTTATTGCGGTCCCCCATTCAGCTATTGTCTTATATAAAATATAAAGTTATCATTTCTCTGCAGAATCTTCCAGGTACTAAATAGGTTTTAGGCTGCCTTTGAGTGCATATAATTACGTTGACGCTCTTTATATGTTTGGCGTAATTGTAATAATTGCCAATGGTGCACCTTTTGGCCAGCTTCTTAATACTGTCACTACTTCCCTTGACGTTTCCCATTCCTCTGTACTATCCTGTATATCCAAATTGAGTCTTAGAGCGTCTATAGATCCACCTAATCACTTTGCAGACCTTATGTGTATGTTCAGTATAGAAATAATCACGAACTACAAACAAAGAACACATAGTGTGAACTTACCACCAACTTTCTCTAAGTGAGCTTGCGAATTTTTGTGTGGGGATGGGTTTCGTGTGTGAGTATCTCATACAAATTGGGGCGAAGGGGTTGCGCTATATTCTGCTTGATTTTCAAAGTTTTGATCTTTTTTCTTTTTCAGGTAAGCCTTCATCTTGAACTTCGTTTGATGTAAGTAAGTACTTAAGCTTTATTTTAAACTTTATTTAGAATAAAATTGTAAAAAGTAAAAGTTTCTCCCCACGTGCGTGCGCTTCCGTTCCGTAGCCGGCTTCCATTGACACAGTAGTCAAAAAATTATTTTAAAACTAGTCAGAGTGAATCTATCTTACTCGGACTACCTATCCCAATGGGTGTCCAGCAAAAATTCGGCTTATTTAAGCATCTAGACCACAAAGCACCCTATATATAATCGAAGCTTTCTGAATCAGTTCTATTATGCATACTTGCACGTGTGTACGGGAGCTTATCCCGACAACCGGAGCGTTGTGTCTACACCACCATTAGCTACTTTCTCGCATATTTGAATTCCGCCCAGTTTGAATTATTAAGCAGAGAGCTGCAGCATCTCGGGTGCTCCTTGAAAGCTTCGCAGTTCGCTTCCACTTCACGTGAAACGTGCAACCGCCGTCTCTCCCGCCGTCATCTTACGAACGAAACTTTTGAAAGTAAATTCAACTAATTATTGAAAATTTAATAGAGTTCTCTTTCCGTCCCTTAAAGAAGCGCGGTTGTAAATTTGTTAGTTTGGCGAAAAAGATGTAAAAGTAACTCTACCATTACTGGCGGTTGAGGTTTTACGTCCTCTGTATATGTACACACACACATACACAGCTTTCCTAATAAATATCGCTTTTTCCTTCTCGATGGATATTAAAGTATCTTTAAGTTGGCAGCGTTGGATTCCGATACCTATCCTCGACGCACACAGCCGACCGGGTCGTAAGTGCTGACACTTTTTTTGTGTGCATCCCACGCCAGCACAAAACTCCCCGGGTAGGCTAATATTTATGACAGGGGTAGACGCAAATATGCGAAAGAGAAGCCCCAAGAACGTAAAGCGGGTATACGGGTGGGCCGTTAAGAAGAAAGATTTTTCCTTTTTTTTCTTTCTTTTTTGTTTGTTTGGCTAGAATGGAGGTCGGAGAGGTATTTGCCGGACGTGTAGGTGGATATATTGATATACATATATAAATACAAAATCTAAAAGTCTTTTTACTTTATTAAAAGATATGTTAGAGATATTCAATGGACGCTTTGTATTTTTAGATTTTATTCAAAATCATCCCCGCACAAAACATTTTATCAAAATAGCCCAACAAAAATTTGGAATCTGGACGAAAGTAGCTTCTGTAAAATCCTGCCAAAACAAAAGTTGTTGGGAATTAGATGGCACTAGTTGTCTTGGAACCGCGTATGCAGCTACTGAAAATGGATGAATGGAAGCCACAGTATTTGAGAATTATTTAGGGGCACTTGAGCCACCCCCTGTCCCGTCTACGTGTTTGTTTCCGAATAACCATCCTACAAATTTTATCGTTAAATGGCAAAGGAAACATGTTGGAGTGAAGTTTCCGAAAAGTGAGTTTTCGAAAATGATTGGAGAGCTTTGACAGGACCAATCCAAGCATAATTAAATATAATGAAACATATTTCAAACATTCTCTCTAGGACATATTTTCGGAGAGCTTTGGTTGTCTTAGCTGTCTACCTGTTCCCGTCTACATCTCCCGACCCCCCGTAAACCCTGGGAATTTGAAATTCGGCTTGTTGCTTGCCCCCCTCTCTCTCTCGCCTCCTTTTTCTTGTTTATCATGATCTCTCCGACAAGCTGTTGGTGGATTGTCCCCCAGTTTCGCTCCGAAGGTATCACTATGTGCACTACGTTTTCTGGTGTCAACTCACTGCTGAGTGCGTAATAGGCCAAATTCCTGGCATACGCCCATCTGTGGCACTCGAATATCCTATAGGCACCAGTGTCATCCTTGCTACAATACTTGCAGGTGTCGGCAGTAGCCTTCCGAAAGAGACCATGGTCGCTCAGAACTGGTGTAAGATGGTAATCTACGCTTCTATGCTTGCAGTTTAGCTCGGGTTCCAAATTCGGGATTAATCCAAGCTTTCTTCACATACTTCCATGATGGAACGAAGAACATGCACCTTTGAAGAACTTCTTTTAGACATATTAAAAACAAGTATGGCTTCCAATCTTAAAACAAGAAAGGAAAGAATTGCTTGTGTGGGACCCAAACATTGAGCTTCTTGAAGTACCCATCCTTCCGCAAATGATCCAAAACGCTTGTATGAGCAATATTTAACTTCACAAACAAAATCGACGTAATAGCACAAAATGGATATATTTGAAGTTCGATCATGTAAACAGCAAGTGACTTGGTGGTATTAGGATAGAATTTTAGGCTTATCCAGGTACCTCCATCATCACATTTTTATGAAAACTTATATCCAATTGCTTCTCCCATATGCTTGCCTCAACAATGGAAAGCCTGGTTTACAAACAAAGCTATCAGTAATGGCGCCCAACGTGTGGATCTCCCTAGAATTTCGAATTTTTATCGAGTATACAGAGAGAGAGAGGCACTTACTGCACAAAATTTATTCGTTTGATCAAACAAAAAAATACAAATCAGAAAAACATACATCCAGTGTACATCGAGCTATATATCACATAAAAACTAGGTTAACAGAGAGGCGTTGACGTTTCGCCGTGCAAAAAAAATTGTTTTGATGTTCCCCCCTCCCCTCTCATATTTTTTTGCTGCAGGATTATTAACGAAATAACGCACAGCGCTTACAACAGTCGCGATAAATGAAAAATATTGACAGCGTTTGATTGATTCGCCCCTATCGCGTCAACTCGATATTTTTTCGCGTTAAAAACATTTTCTATCCGATATTTTCAATAAACATAACATCTTGCTTATTATTTGTATTAAATAGATAAATAGAAGCTTTCGCTAATTACCGTTACAATGAAATTACGCAGCAAAGCTAAAATTCGAACATAGAGCTCGCAGTTTTTCAACCCCTCCGCTATTTTATTCAAATTAACCCGTGTGACGTCCAGGCATCAGATAAAAATCCAATTTATTTCGTTCTGTTACATTTGTTACGAAATTAAATCCTGCGCGCTCTGTATATTCGCATTTAACTGACTGCGAAATTAATCGGATGTGGGGGGCACGCCGGTATCGTAAAATACGTGTAATGCCGCTAATTGAGGGTGCAAAAATATTGCAAATTGGTACATGCTCGCGGCGATTAAATTTTAGCCAATGAACCTATGTTTCTATACGAGGGCGACCTAAAATGTAGTCTCCTCAAAGATCAATACACTTTTTTAAAACGGTGCTCCAGCCATTCAAGCCGTCGAAAAAGTTGGATATTTCGTGGTCTGCAAAATAGCCTTTGCCGACCAATGAATCGACTTTAAATTCCGTGCGCCATCTCTTGCCGATTCCGGAAACATTTCTTCCAACATTAAACAAAATATTTTTAAATAATAATTCGCTACCACCGTCTCCCATTCGGCCATCCGCTCTTCTAGCCTAACAAAATCCAATCGACCTAGTTATTCGCGTTTTCCTTTCATATAGTTCATAATTGATGTAATAGAAATTCGTAAGGCCACGACCTTATTCCTCTTTTTTTCGCCGTTTCCTCCCCACCACAGGAATCTACCCTAATACAACAATCTACTTCTCCATTCGTATAGCGGCGTCACCATTAGCGTATAATACACCCTCAGTGTACGATGTTCGAAGGGGGTGGTTTATATTTACAACAAGGCATCCATCCACTTATAAAATGAATCCCGTCGCGGAAAAAGGGAGAGACGGTCGCGATTTTGCCGGCGGTTTGGCGCGGTAGAGAAAGAGACGGGTATATAGGGCAGATGTTTGACGCAAGAATCAATAAGCCATTTATTATTAAAAATAGCTACGAGCTCATACTGGTAGCTGAAGACCTCGTCCTCCTGCTTTCGCATAAAACGGCAGGAAAACGGAAGGAAGGAAGAAGGCCCTTATTATGACCTCATAATCCATAAACAATATCGTGAGTGTCGCACGTGAAAAATTCCCCTACTACTAGGAGGGGGGGATTAGTTTTTTGCGATAGTTTCGATACAAACAAACGCATTTATAAGATATTAATTAATGTAATAATCGCCTCTATTGTACTCATTAATAAATCTTGTCTGTCATCTTAAGACTAAATTAAGGATTCATTCAAGAATCAGCGGGTTTCCACTTTACAAAAAGGGATTAGGTGTGACGACGTAAAGCGAAACGTCCGTATGACGTCATTTTACTCAACAACAGATAGCAACTCCGGGTAGAACAGCAGCAACGACGGATGATTTATGGCTGAGGCGTAATTACCTTCTCCAAGATAATCTGATATCTCGGCCTCCGTGTGTACAATATGGCACACGGTAATGCGTGTGTGTATGTGTGTGGGTAGGTGCTGGCGTTGGAATTCTGAACAGGCCTGTCCCGCCGCACCCTCCCCTCCCTCACTGGATGGAGGTCCCTTATACCAGGTTCCGGATTGAATTTATACCGTTCGACAATGCAATTAGATCGGGAGATATGAAAGCGGGAAGCGATAACGGGCCCGTAATTAGTTGAATAGAGAATGCCGGACAATAGAGTAGCTCCGGTATGGTCAGATTGTATGTGCGGTAATGTGTGTATACAGCTGGAAAGGATTTAGATGGAGTTCGGATTTGAAAAGTCGTTACCTGCGCGGATCTGGAATAATTCGTTTTATCTTGGATTGTCACTGCGAACACCATCTTGTATCGGAATAAAATAATACGGGTACACTCCGGTCGTCACACCCTGACCTAAATTCGAACTATAACGTGCCTGTACGCCCACGGGCCTACTTAAGAGCGGCCAGGGAACAACGCACACCGTCATCAGTTAAAATAATTTTCTGGAATTCTTCGGTAATCCTTCAATGTCTGCGCCGCAGCGAACGCTTCATAATTTACTGCGTTAATTCACCTGACACGACCATTTCGGTCGCTCTCTTCATCATTCTTTGTGTCCGTTTTGCTCTCGCCCTGGCCTGTATTCTCTCCGGCTTTATTTACCATTCCTCCTAGTTCCATCCGGAGAACTCCTACCGGCGCCTACCAGTCTCGTACACGGCTTTCGTACGTCTCCAAGGGACAGATTTATTTTGGAAAAGGTGGGGTGCGAGTTGGAGTTGGTAGGAAGGGAACGGCTAGAGATGGGATTTCCCTCTTTTAATAAATTGCGAGGTTGTTCGCGGATCATCGGACCCGCTATCCACATCCAACGGTATAAATGCAGTGTGACAGCAGCCGTTACGGATATATAACCGGTTTCTGTTCGGTGCATGTTCAGCGAAAATTCAGGCCGGCCGGGTGGGTGATATGATCGAATCTGTTGGGTGAACGCGAACTAATAAATATGTGTCGGGGGCGATTTTTTCGATAACAAATCAAAAAGGGAATTTATGGGGATATATTATGGAAGCGTATTTATTCGTACAATTATTATGTTTTATTTCAAGTTATAATTGGGTACACTTGGCGCCTAGCTGCAGATAAAACTGCCCCGACTCACTACATTCCAAGTCCATATTCATCTCATGTAAGTAACTGTGTTTCTTTGGAAGGCGGGCTTTAAAAATGGAGCCAGACAACTTCAGAGCAAGCTTATCTTACTTCTATACAAAAATGGAATTGCACTGAGATTACATCAAATTGAGTTGGGCTGGGTTGTGATTACGTGAGTGATCCAAATTGGTGCTGGACTCATCAGATCATGACGATTTTAACCACAAGAATTTGAGTGTGAAAAGCTGAAGCTTGGCGAATGCAGTTTTTACCATCCCCATCAAGTAATTGAGCACCATCAACATGAGTAAGGTTACCTCCTAATTTGATATGCTTGGATAATCTAAGCTGGGTTTGGACTTCAAGCATCTCTATGGTTTCCTAATTCGCTTACTAGATCTCACTGAGGCATGTGGTAACAATGGAAGCGTAAGTACTGGTATCTGAACACTTCATGACCCATCATGCGGAACCTGAAATCCACTAGGATTCAGAATTTTTTCAACCAAGAAGTTTAGACAGGGTTGGCATCATTTTTAGGTAGATGATTGATGGTCTTCCACGAGGTACACGAATCTTGGAAAGTCAGAAATCTTCAAAATAACCTTGAAATGGGTTGCTGTTTTCAAAATTGGTTCAAAAGCAGCCTCCTCCTCCTCGCTTCCGCCACACTATGGTGGCTATTAGGTTCTCTGGTTAAGAACTCGTTTTGAACTGATTTGAAAGCAACGTAGCTGATTTAGACAGCAGCCCTCCTCAACCAGGAAAGTTGTTTCCAAAACTAGTTCAAACAGAACCTCCAGACTATTAAAGCTTGGCTTGGAGCTACTTTTAGAAGCAACTTATCAGATTAAGGATTGGTTTTGATAGAGTGGAGGACCATAAAACATAACATAACTTTTTGGGTTATCTCCTAAGCTGACATGCTTGGTTAATCTAAGCTGGACCTCAAACATTTCTAAGGTTTACTAATTTACTTCCTGCAACCAGGAATCTACTTTAGCAATTTTGTAGCAAGCTTAAGAAGTGGCTGCTAGGAGTCAAGTTTTAATAATTCGATTGGGTTCACTGGGTTAGAAGATCAAAAATTCAGCGAAAATCTCAGAGGAAGAGTTGAAAAACCATTTTTATGAAGTCAATATTCGTCTAACGAAGTACCAGTCTTTCTAACTGTTGCTGGCTCCAAAAATTTAAAAGATTTTAGAGTGATTTTGTATTCACTTGAACACAAAATTAGTATAATTCCTAACCAGCACATATGTCTATCACAGGTGGTATTGCTCCTACATAATAACCATATCATTATTACAAATGCTAAAACTATTTTTAACAGTACCGTCCTATACTCTTCGATTCAATATAGAAAAGTGTGTTGAAAACGCGACGCAACCATCAAATATCTTTTAGCGACGATACAACGGCTGCAGCATTATAACAGCACAACACCTAACTAAGCAGAAACACATACCAGTCGCTTTTACGTCACGTCCTGAAGCGTAGCTTCCACTATTATTGTAATAAGCAAACGGTGAATTCACCTAGCGCACATTTCCTTTGGAACTTCCTTCCTCATCTTTGGATCTTATTTCCTCCACCCAACCAGTCTCACCTCCTTTACATTCAGTTCCACTACACTGTTCCGACTATCCCTCTCTAGAGTCTCTTCTATTTCCATTAGCGCTAGAACATACACATTCGAATGAGGCTATCGAGTGGGTTGGCAGCATTGGTGTGTGTATGTGCGGCGACCGACGTGGAAAATTTCATCACACATTCGGTTTTCATAAAGAGTCGGAGCTCGGGCGTCGTTTAGAGTCGCATTATGCAATGTAAATGTAGGTGTTGAACGCCATCGGAGGACTTCTTTAGATAAATTGAAATTACCATCCCTGCCAGCGCTCGATATTGCGATGCTATTCACCGAGGCATGATCCTTTATCGGATATTTAAAGTTTTATACGATATGAGGATGTGAGAATCAGGTTTTGTCGGATTAAAATTAAAAAAAAATAAAAATTTATCATCCAAGGCGGCGAGGACATTTCACGTTTTCCTTCTTTTCTTGCTCTCCAGTACGTCGCAGCAGCGTCTCTTCTGTCCACACGTCCGCACCCCATGCGCTAAGTAAAACAACAAACTTCCACCCCCTTACACCCTTTCAAACCTCTCGCAGACAGTCCGGAATACTACACCCTGCTAACTGGAAATGTGGATAGGAAAGGATAGGAAAACAAAATAAAGATTCCGACAGCGAACTTTATAGACGCGAAGTCCGTGCCGGCCATAACAAATATATCTGATGAACTAGAGGGATTGCGCGGCAAAGAGGAGGGTGGAAAGCGGCGATCCGATTCGTTTCTTCTACGTACCGGGTGTCCGGAAGAGGGTCCGCTGCTTGGACGAAACGCCGGCCATAGTGGTGTGGGTAATCCTTGCCTCCGAAACGGACCTTGTCATCGTAATCAAGTCGAAACTGTCGGACCAACCCCGTTTATTTCGAAACAAGACCCGTAGCGGCGAGATGAGCAAATGAACACCGGGACTCATTTTAGTGTTATAGGGAATGTAGTTGTAATACTACGTGTGTAATACTATCGCGGCGAATTGCGCAACTTCCTGTTTAAGAGCGGATTGGGTTACTACCCCCGTATTGCCATATCATCGATATAGCGCCAAATGAGCAAATTCACTCCGTTGTGTACGTCGATGTCGTATTTGTTCTAATAGAAACAGTACGTAAGCTCAGTCGTCCTAATACTGCTGATGTGTTAGAAAAATGAACTCGCCGTTTGCAATTTTGTTCGTCGGAGCGGATGCTGTATTTAATTTAGAAGGATGAGTCGACGGAAACTACGTTTTCTTCATTATTTTCTACGTAATTTTGGTACTTTTTGAGTGCTATCCAAGTAGGTCTCTAAATTGGTGATGGTCTACTGAAGACCAACCTCACTTATTTTATTAGACGTGTGACTAATGCAGTGTTGGCGGCGTATATCGACATATTTCAAAATTTTTCCGGAGATTTTGTTTGGATTCTTGAGAATCGAATCTGTTCTTGAATTTCTTAAACTTGCTTAAACACAACATTAGTTAGCCAACGCCTGGGGCTCCCCCACATATGTTACTAAAGCCTTAAATGTGCTAATATAGTGTGATCTGCAAAATTCCAAACATATAAGGGTCAAAAGTTGCTCGGCAGATGTGGTGAGGTACTAAGGTATGTAAGTCCCAATCACTTTATAATCCATTCTAAAATACCTGATAGAGGGAAATTGGATAGAAATGATTTGGGCTCAACAACCAGCTTAGATTACCCAAGCTTACGAGCTTAGGAGATAACCCAAAAAGTGATACAAAGTGATTGCGATATCTGAACACTTCATGATTTGGAGCGTGGTTGCATGTGAAAAGCACCGTTAGCAGTCCTCCACGAGGTACACAAATCTTGGAAAGCTAGAAATCTTCAAAAATAACCATGAAATTGGTTGCTGGTTTCAAAATTTGTTCAAAAGCAGCCTCCACCTTCTCGCTTCCGCCACACTATGGTGACTAGCAGATTCTTTGGTTAAGAACTCGTTTTGAACTGATTTGATTTAGACACCACCCGTCAATCAAGGAAGTTGTTTCCAAAACTAGTTCAAACAGAACCTCCAGATTACTAAGGCTTTGCTTGGAGCTACTTTTAGAAGCAACTTATTTGATTGAGGATAGGTTTTGATAGGGTGGAGCTTCTCCGATAAGCTTCTCTGATGGTTATCTGATCTGATTTTGAGTTGACTGGAAAGCATCCCTCAACGAAGTAAACTGTTTTCAAAATTTGCCCAAAACGAGCCCCCAACATGCGGAGAAGGGGCTGGTTCATAGAGTCGGTTTCCAAAGCAATTTATCTTTTTGAGGGGCTGCTTTTGAGAGCACGCTCAGCTGATTTAGAGAGCAGCCTCTAACCAGAACAGCCCAGAGCGTGGAGGCTGATGTAGCAGTTATTCTTGAATTTGATCGTTTTGGCCTCTTTGGCAAATTAAGTCAAGTAATTAACTGGGGATCCAACAATTTTAACAAAAAATTTTGTCTAAAAATAATTCTCTAATGCAATAACATGAAACTCTCTTAACGTGAGCGTCAAGAGAATTAATCTTTGCGCTAACTTTCTGCTAACGTAATCCAAACACGCTCAAATTACTGAAATAACTGCCACGGTCTACGTCACCGTTTCACACCAAAATCGGAAAGCGCTCCATTCACATCAGCGTCGTGCATTAACCGCCAGGAATTACAACCGCACCGTCCAGAATAGCAGGGAATAACATCTCTTTATTTACATATTATGCATTTCGTGGGGTATTTTTAGCCATCAAACCGTTCGGTAACGATCGGGGACGACCCCCTCCCGTCACTTTTTCGAAGATCCACACTCATCGCATCATCTCACATACATATTTCCATTCTAACATCGAAAAGGTATAGACGTATTTCGATCGGATCAATTTCGATGCGATCACGATCTAATAGATGACGCCACGATCGCTGGAAGGTAGCTGAACGCTCTAGTCGAACGTTAAACGGGTGTGTTCAACGTTAGGATACTCGATACGCCGAGCCGCCGAAGATGGCCGAACGTTTTAGACATACTAAATATGGTGTCGAGGTTGAATATGCGCGCGCGGAGGACATATTGGGTATTTTCGATCCGGTCACGATGCTGGGATATGCGCGCGTTTCTTCGACTTAAGTAAAGTAAAGACGTCGCTATGATGATTTGGCGGAAATGTAACGTTGTAATGTTTGTGTTTATTTAGAACATTTTTGGGACAATTTTAGCGTAACTGATACTACTGAATGTCTTGGTAAAAATTGCAATAATTTTTTTTGAAATAGCCAAGAATTTAATACTGCGTGATACAATTTTCCTGAACAGAATTGGTGTTGCAAAGGTTTGTGCCATTTTGGGTCAGAGGACTCTCTACTGAAAACAAAACTTGATCAAAGGGATCGTTTTAATGAACACAACCAAATTTCTGCTTCAAGATATTCGGCCTCATTCTAACCTCCACCAAGCAAAGCTGTATTGGCGAAATTAAATCAACATTTCGCAGAAGGGGTTTAATACAATAAATCGAATCCAAAATCCCATAATCTCTAACAAAATTTTATTGTACTACTCTATGATGTCCTTTTGGGTACAGTGGCTCTCATTTCTCGTTTATATCAAAATGGGAATAGGATAAGAGAGCCCAAAGCTCTGGGTTATACTGGTAGATTTCTGAATCTTGAAAAAGTTGTTCCTTTATTTAATCTAGGCAGGTTGGTTTTTCCAACTGAAACATTTGGTGTCTATTTTGATATGAAACGGGTCCTTGTGTAGATCCTGAAGTTGGTGGCCATAACTTCACATTTTCAAGGAACATACTTGACTAAGGTCTACTTGTATCCATAGCATTTTAGCACCAAAATGATTGGTCAACTTATATTTTAAAAAAATCCTTGAGCATCAAAATATCCAGGTATCGATTCCCAATAAATTGTCTTTGATTACCGCCACCGTTAGCATTTTTTCTCTTCTTCACACTTACAGAAATACACCCCCTCCCCTCCTCTTCTTCGAAACCCGACACATCCTTGTCTTAGGCAGGATTTTCTGTGCAAATTGTTGTCCTCGCGGCTTCTCCCTGGCACTTAAGCTTTAATTAGAACTTATGGAGTTTTGCGATAAAAAAAATAGCTTTGACGTCTTATATGGGATTTGCCTGACCAGAAAAGGAGATATTTTCCATATGACAGGACCACAATGATATCAAATCATGTAGCCCTACGTTGCTATTACCAATCATTTCCAAGAAATTTGAGACATGCGAGTGCGTTGCAACTTTTTGACATAGGCCAGTGTAAAAAATTGATCTATCAGCAAAAAAAATTATTATTAATTGAAAAAGCTCTCGTTTAGGCAAATTTGGCTCTGATTTGTAGCATTTCTAATGACCATAGAAAAGGCTTAGTGGTACTTCACTACTCAGACATAAAAAGGGAGTTCAGTACTAACACTGAGACAGTACCACATATGTTTCCAGAAAAGTATATCCAAATTTTTTCCTATCACCAAACCTAACCGGAAAAAGAAACAATTGCAGAATAATACCAAGCACATCTCGAATTACAATTGTATGAAACTCAAATTCCTCGCAAAGTCTAAAATCTCTCACAAGAATAACAAAAGATATCCGTAGAGATATCTAAATACGTACAAGCCTTAGAGCAAGATAGGTAAATTTCGGCAACTCATTAACATTGCTAATCGCGAATATCCATTAAGATAACATTGAAAATTTCACCGCTCCCGGCTTGCCTTCCTTCGCCTAGATCCTCTTTCCCTTTCTCTGTTACTCTCCAGGCATAGAAGGCAGCATTAGCACACCAACATTTACATTTATCACGGTAAATCTTTTTCGGCATGGCGGCAAGTTCTAGGAGGTGTGGGCGGGTGTAGTGGAAATAGACATTTACGCAGA
>ML218429.1:0-10041 GCA_004785975.1 Popillia japonica
AAGGGAGAGTTGTTGATACCTAAGTTTAAAAAATTTGACAGAAGAAAGAAGTCATAACAAAACTTGTGTAAAGGAAACACATCGCAAAAAAGCGAATAATAAGTGGAAACTGCTAGTTGGAGATCAACAATCAAAATTAAAGTGCGTAGAAAGAAAGAAAATCGCTGGGAAGAAGAGAGAGGATTTCAAGCAGCAGTACAGCAGCAGAGACAGTAAC
Organism: Popillia japonica; assembly: GCA_004785975.1. Classification (NCBI taxonomy): domain Eukaryota; kingdom Metazoa; phylum Arthropoda; class Insecta; order Coleoptera; family Scarabaeidae; genus Popillia; species Popillia japonica. Next base: position 218 of record ML218429.1, read on the forward strand.
GCAGACAGCAGAGGGCATTGGTTACACAAAACACACACATATCATACAATTAAAATGGAAAAATAGGGGTAGGGTAGGAGAAAGACAGTTCTTGTTGTTGTTGGTCAGCATATTAGATTGGTTTTGCTAACTTTTCTGTAATAGGAACTAGAAATAGACACATACTTTTGCATGTAACTGTATAAAACTACAAAGGCTATCTAGTAGCAGACCGCCCACCGAGTGTATTTAATTTTCTATAGGCCAATAATATAATCATGTATATTTTCGTCACAGAAGTCAGCCGGGATAAAAATGTAAACTTTTGTGTTTAATGCTAGTAATCCCCGATAACGATTTGTTGTTTACACTTGCTGGTTGTCATTATGCGGAACTTTGACCGCGTCAGTTAACAGATGACGACGCAACACGCTGTTTTCCATACCACGTGGTTTTCGAGCACACCGCGGTTATGTACCTGTCCACGTGACGCGTCACGTGATGGAGTTAAGCGGTTGTCGCCGCGAATCCGCGCAACTGGTGCTGTGGGCGTGGTAAGACATCAATCTGTCATACAAGAAACGGCAGGTGGGCGTCCAGTCGGCCGCCAATCACACACCCGGCCATATTGCTGGATAGGCGTGGTGGTAACCCTTTGATGCGTGTTGCGTCGCATCTGGAATCGGGCGCGTTCTTTGAAATGTACGCCGTAACTAGCGTACACGTGCTTGCTTACTTTTAGATCGAGCGTCGAGTTTACATTTACGTGCGTGTATGTACTGAATAGCACGCGATGCTTGCATAACTGTCCTCGCATTACGCCAGGCTAAGCGGCTCATTATCCGTGTATCATGAATTTGTAATAGACGTACTAGATTGCATAAATGGTTTTTTTAATGTGATATCGATCGAGTAAAAATAAGTGAATGCAGTCACGAACTAAATTATCTTGTTCCGATTACCGATAGATATAAGTACACTTTAATAATACATAATTTATACAATATATATAGGTACCTACCTACCTATAATGTTAACTGCAAAAATGTAGGTATGGTGATGCAAGGTACCTACCTATCTACCTACCTATACCTATTTTAAAAACTCAATTTGCCAATTAAGTAGGTACCTACCTAATTCATTTGTTATTGTAGCTACCTACCTTCGTACTTAGGTAGGACCTACATGTAAGTTTAAATGATTTTTCTCGATTAAGGTAAAAATAATCACACCATCATTCAACTTCTTACGGATAATTAGAAATGTACCTATACCTATTACCTATACCTACCTACTACGTTTGTTTGCTGCTTAGGTATGCAAGCTGTGTTAAATCCAATCCATAAAATTAACGTAGGTACGTAGATATAGTTAGGTACCTAGGTATACCCACCTATATCGAAATATTGCATTTATCAACAGCTAGAGGCATAAACGAATTCATATAGGTATGTACCTACCAAAATCAATTATTTATGACAATAGATAAGTAGTTGGCATGAATGTCATTTTAGAACATAATATGGAAGATTAGATATTTTATTCAACCCTAGATGGCACTAGTTTCTCTAAATTCTAAGATGCATTACCTATGGTACCTATACCTAGCGGGTAATGCGTTTCATAGCGTTTGCACGAGATTGAGTAGTCGGTAGTGGGTAATAAATGTGTGTGGAAAAATCCAACACTCAGACGGCCACTGGAAAATAAAAAGTGTTGAAATACTTTTACGTTCAACAAAAGTTTCACGAGTAGTTATGATAATTGCAATGTAGAGGCGGGGGAGGGGGGTTAATTTAATTATTTTTAGGTATACCTAATTTTGTATCTTAATAATTTAATTTAATAAAATTACTTATACTTACCTACCTAGACAGTTTCATAGAATTGTAAGTTAAACTCTAGAAACCTTTTAATTTTGAAAGCTTCTGTAAATATACCTACCTACTTATTATTACACAACAACGCAAATACTGCGTTAAAGATTAATGTTACCGAAATGTATTAATTTTTTTTGGTGTCCTACATATTTAAAAAAGTTAAGAAAGTATTAGGTAAAATGATCTTAAATATAGAATCCGATGCAAAATAAATCTCAATTTCTTTTAGGTATCGTGCATAGAACTGTACAGCTAGGTATGAACATTTCTCGCACAATATCGTCAAAGAATTAGGTAAGTATTTAAGAGCAATTTCTTTGGGCATATTACCAGCGTTACCTTAATAGGCAAATTTGGAATCAGTTCTTCGAACATCGATAAGTACCTAACCTATGATGTTACTAGGTTACACTCATGGAAAGTAAAGATTGGACAGTTTCCATACCTACAACAACGCATTGAAAGTGTCCAATCTTTACCTACTTTCCATGAGTGTACCTACCTACTATTGTATCTGTCATGTTGCAGCATTCGGTTATGGGACGTTGTTTTCTTTTTGTGTTGGAGAAATAGATATATACCTACCTATTAGGTAGGTATTTTTTTTTAATTTTTAAATAGGTAGATACTTAGATACACTAAATAAAAAAGCAAATTTTTCAAAACAAAAGATACTTATTGCAGGTAGTTTTGAATAAATATAGATTATACCTACCTTACTTTTTTTTCTTTGGTCATTTAGTAGGTATACTACCTATAAGAGGTAGGTAGGTATGTAGGTATATAGCTAGGTACCTACAGTTACCGTTACTTTTAATAATCTCCAGTAATTGCGTCATACACTTTCAATTAATTTAGGTAGGTACCTACCTTATATTCATTACATCATCTTCAAGGCTTTCCCAAGTTTGTACAATTCGGAGTTCTAATTACCTATGTATTGTTTTGAGTTTCTGGTAGCATCGTACCTACATACCTATAGGTAACCACGTTTTAAGATATCTAGTATTGCCCAAAGATTTTGGCGGGATTTAGATTATGGCTTAATGTCGCCCATTTCAAAAGTTTAATTCCATATTATGAGGGTTTCCTGATGTTGGCCGTGTCATGGTTTGTAAGATATATAGGTAGGTACAGTAGATATACAAATAAAAATAAAATGCACAAGATATACCTACAATAAAAAAAACTCGGCGTTTCGGCACTAATATAAGTGACTTCTTAATCCCATGGTTGTCAAAAAATGTTTTTGTTAAAGCTGCCGTATGTATGGATGCGTTATCTTGTTACAAAATGATATCATCGTCTGCAGATATGGTGATAAAAGACAGAAAGTGTTCCTCTAAAATATCTTGGTATTTTTTGGGCATTCTTTCGCACATCTACAAAAGCTATCTCACCTTTGGACACTTTTCTTAAATGGCGTCCAATGCATGACGAGACAAAACTTTTCTTTCCTCTCTCAGATCATGTCAGTAGTAATTGATTCTGTCTGGTCAAACTGAATCAAATTTCGTTTCTTCATTGAAAATTACGTGGTCAGATAATTCTCCGCGATGAAAAGGCTTTTTGCAAAATTACCAATTTTCGACTTTTCGAGAAGATGTCACAACTAAACACCTTTTGTCACCCTCCCTTTTATTCCCTTTATCATTAAAGATTGGAGTAAAATCTTTAAGGAGCTGGATCTTCGGATGCTTTACAATTCAGGCAGCAAATTGAGAAATCTGATCGGTAACTCTAAAGATAAGCAGATTGTAATCAAAAATATATTGGACAAACAATATTCTTGATTGTTTTCGCTAGAGCGCCGTTAATGATGCGAATCGGATTGTTGTTGTTTATTTGTAACTTTTAGGTTTCTTATTAAGTACCTATAAGTTGCATTTGTAATATTGCTTAGTTTTATTGCCGCCTTGATAATGACGTCGTCGCCGTCGAAACGCATTGGCAATTATCAAAGTGTTTGGTATCCTGTGGGTGATAGTGAATTAGAGCTGTGTAATCTGTGTATTTGTTAAATCACATGCCCACCTGCCCACAGATAATTCTTAAAAACTAATCTAGGTAGGTCCATTCATAAATATTTCTCTTTAAATTTACCTACTTTTGCTAAATATAGGTAGGTCGGAATAACAGCACTGAAATGCTTAATCAAACGAAACTTGCATACAAAAGAAGGTATCTATCCCCGTAAAATTGAGCGTATTAATTTGCTTATTTTGCGTTTTGACGCAGAGACTAAGTATATCTACACGAATTAGTTTGTACAACGCCACAACAGAGACTTATTAGATAAAGGTAGGTATGTATCTACCTGTCAATATTTCAATTTATAGATGTGTTAGAATAGGCAACTGGCTTTCTCTAAGTACGTTTTTGTTTCTTTAGTCGGCTGTTATAGGTATCTATGTGAAAACATTATTTTTTTTCATATCATACTTGCCCTTAGATTTGTTGATACTATCTGGATACAAAGTCGATAGTAATTTTATTAGTGATATAGTCTGAGGTGAAATGCCATGACTGATATCCTACTCTCTCGAGCCAGCTCAAATATTGTAACTAATCTGTGGAATGTGTATAAAATATGTAGGTACTTCAATGTTACACATATTTTCATATATACCTAAGATTGTGAGTAATGGATTTATTGCTGCTCAAACAATTCCATGTTTCTTCTTCTGTCACCCACAGGCTATTATTGTGTCGCTGACATATATAAATAGTAGGTAGGTATATCAATTAGTTTCACAATAATTTTGTAATAGTATGTACAGATCTATATTACTAAATACTTAATTAGCAGTCATTGTTCACTACTATTAGTACCTATTGTTTGTTCTTATTACCATATGAAGTTGTTAGTATGTTCTGCTTTGATAATTCGTACTTAGGTACGTGATATAAGCTCGAAGTCTAACACTAGTGATTTGGAAATGTAGAATTATCGACGGCTGGGAGCTAGTAAAAAAAAGCAGTATTAGGTACCTACACCTGCAGTATTTTTCTAGTTTATGTTCAAGAGTTAGTTTTAAGAAGTAAAGTGCAGATTTGTGAGGATTCTGTTCTATCTGGAATAGTTTGTCGATAATAATTTGAATAAATCACCAATATTGCGAAAATAGCAGAGTGTAATTCTTTTTTTTGCTTTGCAGTACCTAAATATGTACGTAATGAAACTCACTGACATTAAACCTACTATATTAAACCTAACTATACAACACAACGACAAAACTACAAAATAGTTCCTGTCTTCAAGTCTGGATCAAAGAATATGGTCAACAATTATCGGCCTATAGCACTGTTGAGTAATTTTTCCAAAATTTTTGAGAGGATATTGGGCAATTTAATTTACTGGCATATACATCCACTCATACATCGTAGTCAACATGGTTTCGTAAAGGGACGCTCTACAGTAACAAATTTGTGTAATTTCACTCAATGTATTGCTGAAAACATGGATAATAAGAAACAAATTGATGTAGTCCACACAGATATTAGGAAAGCGTTTGATCATGTGCAACATAACGTTATCGTCTCTAAATTTGCAAATTTTGGTTTGCATCCTGATCTAATTATTTTATTGCAAGATTACTTAGCGAATCGTCACTTAGATATATGTTGAATACAAAGGTGTTTCATCCAATATTTACCTGTAATACACAGTAGAGTGCTCCAGGGTTCGAATCTTGGACCAATTTTATTTATTATGTTTATCAATGACATATGCGATCGATTAAAAGTCGGATGCTTGCTCTACGCTGATGACCATAAGATTTTTACTGCCATGAATGGTTTTGAGGATTGCGTGGCTTTGCAACATTATTTGGATGTATACTTACTAATTGGTGCACAGATAATGGTCTTTCGCTCAATACTGAGAAATGTGAAGTAATGACATGCTCGCAAATTGAGTGTACTACCTTATCAGTATAGTGTTGATGGCACCAGCATTGAAAGGGTTCACTCTATTAGGGATCTTGGGGTGGTTTTGGATGGAAGGCTTCGCTTTGCTGAACACATTACAAAAGTATGCGTGGACGCTCACAAGCTGTTAGGTTTTATCATACGCTCTTGTAAAGATTTTGAAAACATCGACACACTGGTAAAGTTATACATAATGTTAATTCGTAGTAAGCTGGAATTTTGTTGTATTATATGGGCACCTTTCTACCAGAATTTTTAAAATATTTGTACTATGTTAAATATAGAAGATATCCGGATTATAATATTTCCTATATGACTTTACTCCAAGAATTTAACTTTAGCTCACTTAAAAATAATAGAAGCTAATTTCGTTGTCATTTATTTAAAATGGTTCACGGCATAACTGATAAGTAATCCTGATTTTCTAGAAAAATTAAATTTTTACATCCCCCGTTTTAACTCTCGCAGTTCACTTGCTTTCGTTTATAATGTAAGTACCTCATACAAATTATTTGATTACTTTGATGACTTTTTAATTTATGTAGGATTTACAATCATTTTAATTATGCTCTTGATATTTATAACGGCAATTATAAGGATTTTTGTATAATGGCCAAGGACTGCTTATTCTGATTTATTACTATTATTTGTTAGTGTTATTATTATTTTTTCTTTTTGATTTGTTACTATATGTTAACTATGCACGCTCCGTTTGTACTTTCTTCAATATTAGGAATAACCTTGCAAATGGATTTGTAATCTGCTAGGTTAATAAATAAATAAATACATAAAATAAATAAATAAATAAATATAAATAAATAAATAAATAAACACTCCTCAGTGGAAAACCTATCTTGGAAAAATGTAACCAAAAGTAGGTAACTTGCTGTGATCTTGTGAAACTCATATTTATTGAGGCATATATTTTAATGGAGCTCGAAAAGCGAGATAATTTTAAGACATGATTTCATTTAGATAGTATAAGTAATAGAGCAAGATTTAAATATTCAACTAACGATATTAGAATTACCTATTCAAAGGATTCAGAAAAACATTTTACATGATGAGAAGAATATTGTGAAATAAATTAATAGGTATCTACCTACCTAATTGTGTAAAAAATGTAAGATAGGTAACTAGTGTATACCATCATTCATATAACTTGTTCAACCCTTATACAGTGTGTACAGCATTAAGGAACTAGAGCGAGTATTCCAGTACATTCCATCCTTCATCGACGTCCTTTGACGATAACACTCATGGCCAGCCGATGCCCCCTGTAACTGGCGCAAGCTGTTGGGGGATGCTAAGGCATGAATTATTATTATTATATTATTATCAATACTCTCTGTATCATGGTAAACTCAAAAGAGTAGGTGACTAAAATAAATTATCTATAGTTTATCTTAATATACTTACCTAGTATACCTACTCTGTCTGTCAAAGTACCTACATGTTAATTCACCCACGAATTTTGCATTGCAAAAGTATATTTGGCAAATTGTCTCTTCGTCTATAGCGGCTGGTGTACCTATAGTCAGAAATCAGAATGATCTAAAGCGCTTATAGTTAATGGTAAAAGTTGTCGAGCAAATATAGACGTGCATTATGACACTGCCTGACTGACTATGCACTACTCCATTTGCTCTACTGAAACTAATACTACTGAAAAAAAACAACATATGTCGGTGGAGTGAAAATAGGTACCTACCTGGAGTTTCTGCTTTTGTGGGTTCTTGTGCAATGCTTTCATTTTGCCGATCGATTTTAATAAACTCTTCAGGTATTGACATTTTTCCCGTCTAATAATTTAGATGCAATTTATTTAACATTTATTTAAATGTTTGCTTTTAAATGATTCTTAAAAGTGCTTTCGACATTCTTTTACATTTTAGATGACTGCTCAGTGACTGTACTCGATTTTAAATGAAATTCTATCTATCTTGAATTTTAAAATCATCTTTAGTTCTCGAAGCAGTTTTAGTATCTTTATCTTTTTCTATCAAATTCAGCAACGTCTGGGTATTACCTATTTTGTCAAGTTTATGATACTACATCTGATTTGTTACCCCTTCCTAAATAATTACCTAATGATTTGAATCTGTCCACCCACGAATGCTTTAGAAATGTACCTACTTAAATGTTTGTAGGTAAACCACAGCACCACCTATCAGCAATACCTACTGATACCATAGCGTCAGTGACGTGATTACTAAACTTGTGGCGGTGTAAAAAAGCGATCTCCGAACCTTTTACGTATTGACAGATTTTAATTTTTGGATGAAATCAAATTAAAAGGACGCAACAGCCAAATGTTTTTGATTAATTACGAAAGAAATGGAGCTCATTCAAAAACACTACTAACCTCATGATAGTATTGTAGGTACCTACCTAGTAAAATTCAAGGAATTTATGCCCAAACCTAATAAAGTTTTCAACACATAGACCACATATCATTTTTAACTATGTAACAGTCAAAGTGTTGGTAAGATAGTTAATTAAGTAATAAACTTGTTTTTTGAACAACTTTGGTGTGTTCTTGGTATCTTTTTTAATTCAAGGTAGAGGTTTTATTTCATATTATTCTTACAAATTCTTCACGGAAGATACTTATATCAATTGTTGTATGTACAATACACCATTATTTTAGACTGCTTCATTATTTGCCCAGGTTTCATCAAAATCCGAATTTCGTGAATGTTGTATCGTTGAATATTCATGAAAGATACAACAATAAAATCATTTTTCTGCAAAATGATATTATTATATGAACAATTACAAATACTTTAGTATTATAAGAGACAGGAATAGACAAAGCAAGTTTGACTAAGAATTGTATAAGCTAGTAAGGAATTTTCAAGACTCTTTAACCCATCCTGATAGAGACTTTCTTTTGTATGTAAGTATAGAAAAAAACATTTACTGATCTTGATAGCTAACAAACAGCCCACAGTAAAACCACTGCGAATTTTCTTAATGTAGCGAAAATGAATCAAGTACCTATCGGTAAATTACCTATGTAGGTAGCTATGCATTTTTCAAAATAATCTAAATTAGGTACCTATCTCCTAAACTATCAATTTCAGGTATAGGATATGCAGGATGTAAAAATGTAAAATTGGACGCCCTTGACGACTAAGTAATAAAATACGGAGGGTGACATTTGAAAAAATTAAGTAATGGTTCTTCAAAATTTCGAAAAGTTAACGTGCCATAGTAAAGTAACCATACAATGTAGGCAGCCGTTCTCGTCGTCAAAACCTACTTCAACATGTTGTTTAAGCATATTAAGAATTCTAAATTGATATTCGAAAAATCGAGTGTTCTCTGATTTTTTGAATAAATGTCTGCTATAGCATTTTTTTTAGAAAAAAATTAATAACTATAAAACGCCCAAATCAAATTGCTCAAAGTAAGGCTATTCATGAAGGTAAATCCAAATATGTAAAATATACTTACAGGGTGTTTAATTTAAAAGAACAAAGTTTATGTCGATTTCCAGTACAACCGGAAACGCAAGAAATCTAAAAATATTTTAATTCAAGAGAACACAATTATCGATTATATATGATTATATATGATTCTGAATTTTCAAATTTATATTTTGGGCAGAACCCGATGAACTTCTAATAAACGTTCTCGTGGAGACACCCTGTATATGTAGATCTACGTACCTACTTACCTATCTAATTTATACACAGTAATGTAATATGTACTCAATAGTCATAACACTAATTTATTGGTAAGAATGAAATTCTATTACTAAATTCTAACTTCGACTTTCCTAATTTTACTTAACGGACCCTCATCGTTCCGCTTAACTCGACAATTTGCTCGACCCTGATTTCGTTTACCTCATTTGTAACATTTGATTTGCTATCCATGCTCGTATCGTTTGGCTGATAATGTTTATTGATTTCGCAATCAACTTTCAATAATACTTGTTACGTATATAATTCATTTAAAACATAACAACAAAAACATTAACAACTTTAAGATGGTTTAGGTATAGATATGTATTTGTTTGCGACGTAG
>ML218430.1:0-41577 GCA_004785975.1 Popillia japonica
AATTATAGTTTCTGCTACGATGGAGTGGGGAAAACTGCCGCTAGAGAAGCACTCTATGAAAGATGGCAGGACAAGTGAAGAAATGGCAGATATGCAGCGTGGACAAGAAGGCGGATTCCAGAAGTACGAAAATGGGTTGAAAGACCATGTAATGAAACAGACTACTACCTTACCCAAGCTCTGTCGGGCCACAGCTGCTTCCGCAAATATCTGCATGATAGGCAAAGAGCCAATTGCGACCAGTGTGATTACTGTGGAGCCACGGATGATGTGGAACACACCCTCTTTATTTGTCCTAGGTGGGAGTACGAACGAGAAGTATATACCTGAGAGTCGAGAGAAGGTTTCGATGAGACAACGATGGTACGAAACCTAATGGCATCAGAAGAGCACTGGTACTTGGCGTGTAGAACAATACGATCGATCATACAGACCAAAGAACAAGAACAAAGACAGAAGGAACGGCACCACACTGATGAAATGCTAGAGCGCGTTCCGGTGTGGAAAAGCAATAATGCCGAAGTGGGGAGAGGTTTTTACTCAGCAAGAATCTGACACAAGCCATGATGTGGTAGTCTTATGCAAGATTTTCCTCTCCTCCATTAATTAAAAAAAAAGGTGAGGTTAAACAAAAAAACCCATGGCAGAGGTTAAGTAAAGATGTTTAATTCCATGTGATTTAAAGACATAAAGGCTCGGCCAAAAAAACTATTGTGCCCTCATGTTGTTTTAAGCGTTAGTAGAGGTGCGCGGCTCTTTTTTCTGCACCCCTACATGTTCTACACTGGGGAGAGTTTACTAAACCCATGTGTTTGTTCAGTATGCAGTGCCTAGTCAAAATGCCTCTGGGCGCATCCTTGGCCTGTCATCCTCATAAAGATAGCTTTACGGAGTCTATCCTGATATGAATCAATACTAAGAATTTTACAGTCTCATGCTCCTTAGTCGATTTCAATGAGAACAATGTTTAGTAGGAACCTGGGTTCTGCGAGGGCTTTGAAACAATCGGTTCTGGTCCTGTATATGGTTGTTTACTGGCTAATTCGAGAGGAAGTTCGTATCAACTAATCTCAGAGTAGCTCGATACCCATGTCAACGTTATGCTGTGATGTTCCATCAGTTGTTGTAGCAATTCAGCACCACTTCCGAATCAAATTTGGCAGCCTTTTGGGCTTTAAGGATACTTTGACTGTCCGATAGTATTTTGCGCGTTCCAATATCATGTGAAGAAATTCGAATGCCTTCTACGCCACCGGGTTTCCCAATTCCAATACCCGTGCCATTTGGCGTTTTGGAAAAAGCTACGCACCAGCAATGAAGTTCTCGTTTGGGTTTGCGAGTGCGGGTCTGTTTTTGTTAAGTCTTACAATCATTGAAGTCTTTAGTTATGGTACATTTACAGTTCCATAGATATTTGTCGTATTTTTTGTGATCGCTATTGACTTTTCTGAATTTCATTCGATGGTCAAACATGTGCAATGGATGGTCAGTTATGTCCGATAAACAAAACTGTATTTAAATATTGAAGGTTTTAACTAAATTATCTACGAGTGCATATGGAACATATTGTTGTTTATCTTGTCTTTACTATATGTTTACTATAAATTTTAAATTGAAAAAGAAAAATATGAACTATTTACTTCACCACTTGAGAAACAATAAATCTATCTCCCACAAGTCGACAGGTTAAAAACAAGAGTGAACACTACGACAAAAAGAAGCAGAAAATTGCAATCGACGTCGCTTATAAATTTTCCGCGTCACAAAAGAAAATGAATTTCAGCGATACGTGCGTTGGGCGTACTTATATTCAATAAAACATTCTGCTCGACATTGAACCACCCTCCTCTTTCGCTCTCTAATGTAATGCATGCATTTCTTCTTTTTTCTTTATCTTCTATCCTTTTATTTTCGAACGATAATAATAGAGTTCCGTTTCCTGATGAAATATGCAAACGATGTTTATGCGGAATAATTAGTAAGACTAGGCGATAAATGAAATTCCACTTGCCGCCGGAAAGTGTATGTGCCGTTCTAGCTAATGCCCAGATAACGACTTTACTACCCCATCATGGAGTGGGCGTGTTGTGTTCCAGGACGAATTTCTAACTAAATTATTGCCCGTCTAGCTAACTTTAGCAAAAAGGGCACAACGCAGTTCGTGATTTAATAGGTATAATTACATCGAATTTCATTTTGCTAAAATCTTCGTTTATCGTGAAAAAGATTAGTTGGAAAATTTAATTATATTTTTTTAAAGGTGTTGTTTAGACTGAATCAGATCTTTTTACGTTGTGATTGCAATTAATAAAAAATAAAAAAGTTTTAATTGTGTAAAGTTAGTCCAAATGTTCTACTAAGGTGCGATAGACTGTCTGTATACGCCCACTGAGTTCATTCCAATCCTCCAGTAGTTCAGGGAGAGATTCAAATTCAGACTTTGCGGGATTTATTTTTTTCTTTCAAATGACAGAATATTCTTTTTCTGCGGCAGAATCGAGCTGAGTGTGAAAATGAAAGAAAAAAAAAAATAAAGAAGAATTGAGAATAAACTATCAGATTAAAGGATAACATTGCATTTAAGTATGTAATAGCCCTTTTTGGCAGTAGCGCCATAAAAGCATGTTTATTTTAGGCGGCGTTTAGTGATGGTTATTGAAATGAGTTGTTCATGCTTTCTTCCTTTCTTCTTGATTTCTGCTGCAATTTTAAAGGCATTGAAAATTGGTTTTGCTGCTTAAGACTTTTCAGCGATCGCTAATGCTTTTTGACAGTTGGTGATTTTGCTTCTTGACTGCTTAATTAATGTTTCCACAAAAAAATGCAGTGGTTAATGATTGAACACATTGAATTGGTTTTAAGAACACATTTTTGGAGGGCGTTCTTCAATAATAAGTTTAGTGGCCCATAGTTTCATTGTGAAAGTATGGTAGAGGAAGGTGTTGGTTTTAGTTAGATGAGCTAATATTTCATACTTCTTTTATTATTTTTTGTAGTATTAGTAGTATTGCTCTCTCTTTGATAAGCCTAGTAAAGCGAAACACGGTTATTTAAGAAAATCATTTACTTATTATTTTATAAATTATTTCTTCCACAGTCAATGTAGTTTTGCATCAGTAAAAGCAAATCTTTTTAGTTGGCATTTTTTACGAACAACTCATTTTTAAAGATCCAAACTGGAGTATCATCACCTGTAATAATTTTGGACTCCAAATGACAAGATCCATGGTCAAACTGATCTAGTACAGCTCTGCACCATTTTATGCGATCGCCTCCTTGAACTGAAGTGAAATTGTGCGAAATCCACCGAGATCAAAGCTTACGGATTTTTAAAATGTTTGTATAAAATAATTAGAAGATTAGAATTAAGTTTGGCATTTTAGCTAACATCTTTAAATGATAAACTGAATGAATAATAAGTAAAATTTTACTTAAGAACCACAGTAAGTGCTACAAATTTTAAGCACTTAAATTGAGAAAAGCAGTCGACATAAATCCCACAAATTTATAACAATATATTTAATGGGAACAACTACTACTAAATTTTTCGGGGGGCAACTTATTTATATAAATTACGATGACCTTTTCTTATCTAATGCCGTAACATCATCTTCGTTTACGAGAATTGCGTTGTTGCGTCTCTTTACTTTCCAAATCCTTCGATAAAAATGTCCGAAATAAACTTCTCGGTAAGATTGATAGCTGTGATCCGCACAACTTAATCGAAAATGAAGCCATCTGTGCTAAGTTAATTACTTTTCTACTCATCACAATAGAGTTAGAGAGGCGAAACTAGGTTGGTGGTTATTTCCTTTTTTTATTACATGTAATATAGTTGAGTGTCGTTCGGGGTGAAATAATCTAAAGAGCTTTCTCGAGATTAGACTGTAGCACGCAAAAATTGTTCCGGAGTTGATTACGGGACGTTTATTTGTAAAATTGCCGTAGAACACGAACAATAAAAGAATGTACCGGTCTACTCCTTGTTATCGACAGCGATTAAATTCTTTTCTTTTTCGGAGATACCAGAGCTTCTGTGAGCTTTTAAACGATTCCACCGTTCTATATTCCTTTCTACTTCGAATTACCATCGACGAAGTTACAATTTACATAATTGAAGTCAGTCGATAGAAGAGCGTGGTAAAATGTTTGTCTAAAAATTTGTATGCGATGAAATTGGTGTCATTTCGACTGCGAATGTAATTTTTTGGAGAAAAGAAGATTTAATCTACGAATGGATATCGGGATATATTACAATAGCAGATATCATTCTGAGTATATTCTTTGTCTGGAGAAATTTGAGTTCTTTTTTTATTTTGGCTTTTGCAATAGTAATTCAGAAGAAATGAAGGGAATTGTTATCAGTAGTATTTAATCAAGTAACGCTAGATTATATACAGTTAAAACTACCAGGAGTTTTGTAATATATTGGTTTGGGAAACTTTACGTTGTCATACACTTGCTCCTTCAAGCTTTCATTTGTTTAAATTGACGAAAACCTAGTTAAAGTATATACATACCTTCTGGAATAAATTGATTTTTAATCACAGGTTTTCCGAAGCCTTGTACCTAGTTGATCCCACAGCAGCTCAATGGGTTCATGGTCCGGACTTTGCGGCGGCCATACCATTATTTTCAGTGTATTATCTTCCTGCAAAGTATTCAAGTAATTTTTAACCACCAACACCGTATGTTTCGGAACGTTGTCATGCATGAACGTAAAACTGTTGCCGATCAATCGTTCACCTGATGGTACAGCGTTTTCTTGCAATATTTCCAGATAGGTTTCTTTCCGCATGACACCTTCAATTTTTTGGAAATCCCCTGTGCCATATAACAGAGAAAAACCCCAAACTAATATCGACGCTTTTCCTTGCTTCATAGTGGGAATGAAACAAGCATTCCTTCAGTTTTTGATTTTCTAACGAAAACTCGTCTACCTTGTCCAAATACCTCGAATTTGGATTCGTCAGTCCACAATACATTTATAACGTCCACTGTCCAGTCTTCATGTGTTTGGGTCCATTGAAGTCGTTTCTGTTTATTTCCAGCGCGTAGAAAAGGCTTTCTTACAGCGATACGCTCATGAAGATTTACTGCTTTCAGTCATCGTTTTACAGTACTCACAGAAATCTGCATCTGGCGGCCGCAATTCGCTTCTGCTGTAATTCCAGGTGCGGTTAACCTTCTGTTACGTTTACTGAGTAATTTCATATATTCGTCGTCCGCCAGCGATGTCATTCGCGGTCATCCAGAAGGTGGTGGACACTGTATGTTACCCGAGAGTTGATATCTTCGCATGATGTCACTCACGGTAGTGAGAAAGAACAGACATCTGGCAGTTGACTCCATGTTTGATATCCATTGATAGCAGACTACCGCGTGATTTGAGGAGAAAATGGAAAAAAGTGAATTCCGTGTGCTCATTCAGCGTTAATTTTTGCGAAAAAACCATTACTCAAACCAAGATGAAGCTTGATAAGTATTCTGCACTATCAATCTCAATAGTAAAAAAGTGGTTTACTGAATTTCCTTGTGGCTGTATAAGCACGGAAGATGCCGAACGTTTTGGACGCCCAGTTGAGGTTTCTACACCGGAAACAATTAAAGCATCCACAATAAGGTGTTGATCGATCGCAGATTGAAAGTGTGAGAGATTGTAAAAGCCATAGGCATATCACATGGCTCAGTGGTTTCGACTTTGAATAATCACTTGGGTATGAGAAAGCTTTCCGCAAAATGGGTGCCACGTTTGCTCACAATCGACCACAAACGCAATCGCATGAATTAGGCTCCTTCATCCGCCCTATTCACCGGATTTAGCCCCGAGTCACTATTTCTTGTTTCCATTTTAATGACATCGACAAATCTTATTTTTTGGAAGGGATAAAAAAATAAATGTTGGACGAAGTGTATATGTTACGGCTAAAGCCTGAATTCCGGCCAAACCTAGGTTTAACCGGTTAATGTTGAGAATTACCCGGGCCTTACGGCTAATTTCCGAAAAGTTTTCAACGCTTCCAACTTAAACCGGCTAAAACTGGGTCTAACCAATGGTAGTCGGTTAAAGAGCAAAGCGATCGTGTTCGTTGTGCATTTGGTTAGTATTGGCATCATCCCTCTGCGTGATTATTAGTTATTGGTGACGGCGACGCAACGTTTTGACTAATTTACCTCAAAAATGGAGGGTAATAATGTGTTTAAATCAAGTTTCTATGAAGAATTCGAAAACATATTGTCCGCTAAAGATTCTACAAATACTTCTGACACGAATAGTGCACAATTAATAAGTTTATTGAAGAAGTGAAAGAAGCTAAACAGTCTGCTGAAAGATCAACGTTGCATGATCGTCGTTTTGATATACATATGTAATATCAGTGGTATGGATAAATTAATTGCTCCTATTACTACAACCGACCCTGCAATTAAATATGACGTGAAAAATGAAGAGTTATTTGATATACTTCATGATATACATGTGTCCATTGGACACTCTAGAAGCTATAATGATCTTCCTTCGATTATGCAAGTCGTGCCAAATAAAATTAAAATCGGCCAAAAAAGGCATTGCGGTCAAGTCGATTTTATCAAATGAAATGAATAGCCGGTATCAAGTCGTCTTGATTGACATGCAAACCAATCCTGATGGTAATTTCAAATTTATTCTTGTATACCTAGATCATCTGACGAAATTTGTGCAGCAAGACCATTGCTTACTAAAACTGCTGAAGAGGTTGCTAAAGTGTTGTTAGATATTTTTTGCATATTTGGAGCCCCGTCTATTTTACAGTCCGATAATGGAAGGGAGTTTGCTTACAGAATAGTTTTTTTTTAACACCCATGTGGACAGGATTGAAAATAATACATGGAAGACCACGTCACAGCCAATCGCAAGGTAGTGTGGAAAGGGCAAATTATATTCAGAACATAGGTACATTTGGAGCGCAATAGTGTTCTTACTTCTAGACAACATGGTTTCAGAAGTAATTATTCCACTATAACAGCCATTCACTCTTTTATTGGCGACGTCGTACAAGCTTTGGATAGAGGAAACTGCGTGGCTGGTATTTTTTGCGACTTGACACGCGCGTTTGATTGTGTGAATCATGAATTATTAATGAATAAGCTAGAGGATTGTGGTGTGAGAGGCGTTGTGGCGGCGTGGTTTCGGTCTTACCTCTCGGGTCGTGCTCAATTTGTTAAGATTAGATTTAAAGCAGTCAACGGATGTGTCGAAAATTTTACATCTTCCTTACTACCAGTGACACTGGGCGTTCCGCAGGGATCAATTCTTGGTCCCATTCTGTTTTTGCTGTTCATAAACGACATTGTATCCTTTATTAATACTTCCCTTTTTTTATATGCAGATGATACATCTGCTTTGGTATCTTCTCCAGATTTTTCTAAGCTGGAACACGACATTGAGACGGTGCTTGCTGACCTTAGTGGGTGGTTTTGTGCCAACGGATTAAGTTTAAATGCTAGTAAGACATGTTCTGTTGTTTTTCACACGTTCCATGCTAGGGCACCTAATCTGAACATAGCCTTGGGTGCCTCGGCTCTGCAACAACGACCCTCGGTTAGATTTCTTGGACTTCTGTTGGATGAAAACTTTAATTGGAAGGAGCATTGCAGTAACTTAAGCAGGAAATTACACAGTTCGTGTTACTTAATCAGAAATTTAAGGAACATACTAAGCATTAATTACCTTATGGCATTCTACTATGCAGAGGTTCATTCTCACCTTCTATATGGTGTCAGATTTTGGGGTAATTCAGTGTGTGCGAAGGATGTATTTTTGGCACAGAAGCGAATTATAAGATGTATCGCGAACATAAGTACTGCAGAATCGTGTCGTCCTATCTTTAGGCAGCTTTGCATCCTGCCCTTAGCTGGTATTTACATAATGGATACACTATGTTATATCTTCAATAACAAAAATACGTACATTAGAAATTGCGACAACCACAGCTATAATACACGGGGTAAGGATGATTATGTGTTCCCTAGGAATCGATTAAATATAACAAATAGTACTACGGATGCAGTAGGTGTCAGGTTGTTTAACAGGCTCCCAAAATACCTGAAATCAGAATGTAATTTTAGAGTATTTAAAAGCAAAATAAAAGCGCTACTTATTGACAATAGTATTTACTCAGTGGACGAATTCATGTTAGTGTTGGGGAGATCATAAACTGCGATATTTTATACATATATTTTTATTACTGATTTTATTTGTGTATCTACTTTTTATATTGTTTATTGTCTGTATTATGTATGTATATGACGTATTGTATCCTAATGGTATATACAGTGAAATAAATCTATCTATCTATCTATCTATCTATCTATCATACTTATGGCCTGGATTAAAGACGAAAATTGTAATAAATGGTCTGAAGGACTTATATTTGTCCAGTTAATGAAAAACAGAGCCCATCACGATGGTATAAAGCGTTCAACATGTAAAGCTGTGTTCGGCTGTGATGTGAAATTAGGTTTAAAGTCATCTGGATTTCCTTCCGAAATAATTGACAATGTTTCTGCCGAAGAGGAATTAGAGGAGCTAGTGAGAAATCAGCAAGAACGCGAACAAAGTATCGATGATACTCAAAGTGGAGAGGAAATGGTACTTAGTGATGTGTGCAAATGTGTATAAACAGAAATGATTTATGTGATTTGTGCTCAAAGAAACATGGCATTATTAATAATAGAATCGAAGCAAAGGCAAGCCTAGCAGGACAGGCTAAAAAAATGAAATCTTTGTCAAATATCAAGTATCCACCGTGCAATGTTGGTGGCAACGTTAGAGTTAAAATTCCTGACGTAGATAGAGGTAGGGGTGACTTTAGAAATATTCTTTTAACCGTTCTCCAAAGTACTGATGTACAATGTACTGATTGTACAAGTTAGGTAACGAGAAAGGGACCATTTCTGAAATGTTTTCAAGAAATCAATTTACCGTATGTGAATCAAAATTTGTAAACATTGAAAACATTTCAGCTGATAAAAAGTCCTTACAACAACTTACGAATTTACAGTCAAGGATTTAAGAAATGCCATTGTAAAACAAAATGCGGAACAAAAAAATGTCTGCAAAGCTGTAAATATTTTATGCAACTCTAAATGCCATTCAAGTTTATCTTGCAATAATAAATAGAAAAAACTTTAAAAAGAAAGTGTCCATCTGTTTCAAAATGTCTATTTCTTTTTGATTTAATATGAAATATAGGTACCGAGTTAGTGTATATTCTTGAACCTCATTCATATTTCTTTTGGCAATACTTAACTAATATTGTACTCGCTTATTGTTTTGGATATTTGTATTTTTATAAATATATTAATGTTCTTGATTATCGATTTTATTTATTTATCACCTAAAAACTGATTGTTTTACAAGCTTACTGAATGCACTTTCGCTCTTTAACCGACTACCATTGGTTAGACCCAGTTTTAGCCGGTTAAAGTTGGAAGCGCTGAAAACTTTTCGTACTTTAACCGTAAGGCCCGGCTAATTCTCAACATTAACCGGTTAAACCTAAGTTTAGCCGGGCTTTAGCCGTAACATATAGATCTCAAAGGAGACTGTGGAAAAATAAAAAGATGTTTTTGAATTGATGACAATTTTAGTGAACGTTGTTTGTATTATATTGCTAAGTTATATTGCAAAGTATCCCTTATTATAATATTATTGACCTATATAAATAGCAAGCCTATTTCTAATAACAAATTACGATATTTTACTAGTTTTTTGAACTATGTATTATGAGTGGCAGTGTACATACATACATGCAAGATAAGTAACAGCGACGTTTTTACGCGTTCACTTGTGTTACGCAATACGTAACTTGTTAAACGAAGATGTGCTGAGAATGTGAAATGTTTTCTTTTGTGTTTAACAACACAAACTAAAATTGGGTGCGTTGAGCAAGTTAATGCTTCTTTAAAACTCCAACGTCAATAGTTTATATTTCATTGTACCTAGCAAACTGATTTTCACTATTCTCTATTATACCTAGTTTTTTATTATTTTGATTGTTTTTATTTTTTTTATTATTTTAATTTTTTTTATTATTTTTATTTATTATTCTAAATATTATTTGCGTGTTATATTTATTTTAATCGCACTTTTGTTTACAATTGGAACATATTTTAGTAATAATAATCTGATTAATAGTGCTAATGAACTCTTGATTCTATACTGATTGTATTTTTGATCTGTATGTGATGGAAAGCTAGAAACTAAATCGTTAATAAATGTTTTCGTTGTTAAAGCAAGCTAATTGAATGCTTGTAATTTACGATACATTAAATTATACAATATAGACAAATTTTGGTTCTATTTGAAATAATTATAGAACAATAATGGCGGAGTTTTGTCATTTGCGCTGTAATGGGAAATAGTTAAGAACGAGAATAAAACTCAATGACTTGGATAAAGGAACAACTTTAGTACCTATTTATTAATCTGTCAAGAGTATAGGGAAAATTCCTGTGAATTAATGGATATTGAAACTAAGTATAGAGTACTGCATATTATTGGTAGTTAGCTTGATATATGGTGTATTACTGCAGTAACAGAACATTAATTTCAATAAACTTTGTAATGGCAGTGTAAAGACATCGTAGATTAAAAGTTTCTAATATGGGTTTGCAGTGTTTATGGCGGAGCATTTGATCTAATGTTACTTTCGTATGTCCCAGTAATTACTGATGCTACTCCTTCTGAATACAGTGAAACTAGTTGCAGTAAGCCAGATGAACATTGATTGCACCTAACAAGCGCAGACAAGTCTTAATTTTATGCTATAAGATACTACCGAAGCTGATGTTTGATACAATAGGAAAGGCTTTTTGGTTTCCTACAAGAAAAAATCAGAATGGCATATAAATATATAAATTTTTCTTGCCTGACGGTAAAGTAAAAATACAGTCATTATAGAGATTTGCGTTTTCGTGTTTTTGAATATCTTCTTTTTATTTTATTTTTATTAAACCTTTATTTTCTGCAGGACTCGCGATGGAAAACAACGATTCTCAAAATCGTATTGATCCTGATGATACTCTTGTCTTTAACGAAAAGCGAATATTCTCATCCACACTTGTAGAAGAACCCGCAGATCAATCGTTGATAGAAATTAAGAAGAACATTCCTCTTGTAGACCTGGACGAAGAAATTACAAGATCCTTTGTCGCAGAGAGTACTGGTGTGATTCATATCAAAACTGAGACAATATCAAAAGCGGCGGTTTCATCGTCACCGATGGACAAGGGGATGGACAATGTCAAGGGAAAAGCCTCCTTAGGTGCAACCGGCAATGGAGACCTTAAAATAGGTTCTATAAAGCGATGTGCAAGGAGTGTTCGCCACTATTTAACCATTATTTATTGCAGATATCAAGAAAGAAGATGATGTTTTGCAAAAGAATGATTCAACAATTGCAGATGTTTATCTTCAGTTAGATGTTACGGATAATCTCGATACTTACTTAGAAAGGGAGAGAGTGAGGAAGCTTAAATTATCTGAAGAGGTTAAAATTGAGAGGGATGGCACTTCTAAGAAGAAAAACGACGAAGAGCATAATACAGAGGAACCACACAATGTGATTGACATAAAAGTGACAACACCTGAAGTTAAACTCCCAAATAAAGATTCGAATACCAATAAAATTCAAGTAGATAATTCTACAGAAGTTGCTAATAATGTCGATGATAAAAGCAAGATCCAGTTAATTACCACGAAAACTACGGACGTTGAAATAAGATCTGACAAGACTCATTCTGTGAAAATTGAAGAAAACGAGACTGATAGAAAAGATCGTAATCGTTTTCTTTGGGTAACCAACGTTAATAAAAGCACCAAAGCTACGGATTTAAAAATGCATTTAGCTGCATTTGGCAGCATTCAGTTAGCAAAAATTGTTACAGACGGCAAGGAATGCTTCGGGTATGTCGTAATGGAAAGTCACGAGGACGTTGTGAACTGCATGAAGAATCTGCAAAATTCTATGTTTGAGGGTAAACAGATTGTTTTGAGCGATAAGATTCCGGAGAAAAAGCGAAATGAGAAATCGGTCGAAGGAGCTAAAGATAAGGAGGCTAGAAAAGCAGAGAAGCGTAAGAATAGATCTAAATCTTCTGAGTCTAAAGATACAAGGTCAATAAAATCAGAAAATAAACGGACACCTCCTTCCGATCCTTTAACTTTGAGAGTATTAGATTCTAAACAGAAAGGATATTCCGAAGAAAGACGAAGAGTGGAAGAATTGGAACGTAAAAGATTTGTCAGAGATCGTTTATCGGCTGAAAGAAGAGAATTCGAGAGAAAGAGAAGAGAAATGGAAAGAGAAAGAGAACGCGAAAAAGAACGACAAAGGGAAAGGGAGCGTGAAAGAGAAATGAGAAGACGGGAGAATGAGAGGCAAAAATTGATTGAGATGAAGTTGGAGAAAGAACGAAAGAAATTGGAATATGAGAGAAAAATGATTGAAAGAGAAAAAATGGAGCTATTGAGATACAAGAGAAAACTGTTTAAGGAAAAGGAAAATGAAAGTGTGCACGACGAACATAAACGCAGGCATAGTCCCGATAAATATGACCGAAAGAAGTTTAATAAAATAGACGATCATTCCCCAAAGCTTTCCTCAGTTGACATTGCAAAGGAATATTGGAAGAATGATAATATAAAATCAACTCATGACCTGTACAAGAAGAGCAAGCAGGAGGTTTGCATACCTTCTCCTCCAATTCTATCTAACAACTATCATGCTGCTCCTGAAGCACCTCGTTCAACTGAGAGAGATAGACAGTGGTATGATAGGAAAGAATTTGATAACCGTGCGAAATCTTTTGGGAGGAAACCTGAAGATAATCGAAATTATAATACAGCTAATGAGAGACCATTATATCAAGAGAGATCTTTCCCAAAGGAGCAGTACAAGCATAAAGAATATAGTGCGATTCAGCAGCATAATTCATGGAGTGGCGGCTATTCGGATGCAACTTACAAAGAACAGAACATTCCTGTTTTACGAAGTGAAATTCCTCGAACAATACATCAACCTCGACATCAAACTTATCAGGAAGGCTCATATGTTGTTCCTTCTCAAGACTATTATGCAGCATCTGGTTACCGTCGAGTTAACGAATATTATAACAGACCTTCTGATAGGAAATATTAATGCAATTATCTCATTCTAAATATTTGTTCTTGCTATGTTTTTGTGACTATTCCATTTACATGTTCTTGTTTAATTATCTTTTTAAATATTTTTAAGCATTTCACATTTAAAAATACTTGTGCAATTAGTTAATATTTTTGTACGAATTTTGAGAAAGTTAAAAGTTGTTTTTCGGATTACGTTTGATTTTATAGCATGACCCATGACATACTGGAATATGTAGTGTTGTTAACTATAATAGTTAATATAAATTATTTTCAAATCGACTAATTTTTTCTTTCCCTTTTTTTAGATTTATGACATATGGACTGCTGAATATTTGCGGATCTAACATTTTGTGTTTATGGAACATGAAGTATGATACTATAAGGTTTTGGACTTTCTACTAATTGCAGAGATTCAAATTTGCGGGTTAATTGTGCTAAGAAGATTTCTGCCGATGGCTGAATTGGGTTAATTGTTAAAACGACATATTAAATGCTATAGATTTTAATATTTTCAGAAAGATACAAAAACTCTTCTTTACTTAGCTTTTATTTTATTCTGTCTTTTTCTTTTTTGCTCCAGGATATACAGGCCGTTAGGTAGTCATTCGGCAAAAATGCAATTGCTTATTCCTTGGCCTATTCTAAGAATATTTTGTCCTATGATGCTTTTTGAGAAGCACCTTTGTTTCGACGACAGATATTGGATATTTGTTGAAAACTAGACGATTGCATATTGATCGATTTCCTGTCCGTAATGTGGCCGCCCGAAAACAGAACAGAATTTGCTGGACATGATAGGGGAAGAGCCTGGTCGTTCTACGCGACAAATTGTAAATACTTTGAGTGTAAATCATTTGTCGGTTTGGAAAATTAAGGACAATTTGTTGTTTCCATACCTCATTCAACACGTTCAGGCGCTACTATCTGCTGATTTTCCTCCGCGCCTTGCATTATGCCAATGTATTTTATTTCTCTATTTTTGTCACAGATAATTTTTACCGATGAAGCCAGTTTTTCAAGTAATGTAACATGGAACTTTCATTACAACTAAGTGTTGACAGATCATACATAATTGGCATCAGGTATGTGAATATCGTTCTCAACATCAGTTCTCATCGAATGTTTAGGTTGGAATTGTGGGTGACTATCTAATTGGATTAGTATTTCTACCGCAAAGACTTACTGGCGAGGTGTACCGCAACTTTCTGGAAGCAACGCTGCCTGAGTTAAAGAATTGCAATGTGGTTTATACACGATGGTTCACCAGCACATTTCAAAAGGACAAAATATTCATAGAATACGCCAAGGAATAACCTCTTGAATTTGTGCCGCATGTTTACCTAACATTCTGTATCCATATCTGCATCTGTATCTATATGTCCTTAAAAAGTGTGAATAGCCATCTGCAGTTAAAGTATCTTTATAAATGTATAGGCCAATGATTGTGTCCGTTGGATTATTATTTATGGGGAACTATGAATGATCTAATTTATAAAACTGTGGCTGCTGATGTTCATGACCTACGAAGACAGATACTGACCACTTTTAGAACTAAAATAAGGGGAAGTGATATTTTAAGAACTGTACAACATTTAAGGAGACGTGTATAATTGTGTTTAGAAGTGATACCTTCGAGTACTACATATTATAATGTTATTTTGTTTTATTTATTTATTAAAATTCAGTGTAATTAGCTGCTGATAGCTTAAACATCATTTTCTGGATAAATTTTCTGAACGTTAAAATTTTATATTGCTATCGAACTGTCACAAATGCATTTTTTAAAGACAAGTATGGAAATTGTTTCCAAGGCTTTCATCTCAAAAACGGTTTTTTGGTTATTTTGATAAAGTTGTGAAACTGGACCATATCGTGATACATCGTCCTAATCAGAAAAAAGAGCTTTATTCAAAAATGTAAACATCTACAAAACAAGATTGACTATCCTAATGTTTGAATCTAGAATGCCTTGGAAAAATGGTTGGCACATTTGGGTTCCTTGTAAAAAAGTGTCTTAATACATAATGTCGGAGTTAGAAACGTTTACGTTTATCGGTAAAAACGTAAAATATCACTTTTTTCAAAAATCTTAACCCACTAAAATTTTTCTTCGCGGAATATTTTTTTCTCCCAAATGCGCAAATTTGCTTTAATTTTACCGATGGGGAACTCGACTATTATAAAAGATAGGACTTTTATAATAGTCGAGTTCCCCATGCTTGAGCTCGAAAAACGGGCACCCGGTACAAGTTGCTGAGTTGCTAATCAGATATTGCATAATTCATGTAATGATGAAAAATGAAATTTTCTGATTGTCAAGATGTGACCGAAAAGTATGGCGGGCTCATGCCCAAGCATAAAGAATAATTTAACAAATATATTGTTACTTAAGTCGATATCTCCATCGAGAGATAACTAACCATGAAGTATTAATAATAAAAGTCAAATATTGGTAACATTTAACAAAGTGAGATTTTAGCTTATCGTTGGTCGTTATACTTGCCACGTGCTCTTGGCGTAATAATTATTATGAATGAGTTAGAAACTTGCATTGCCAGTTTACGGTGACAAACGTCAACTGTGACAAACGCTGACAAACTTCAAAGGACTAAATGTCAACACTGATAAGCACCAACGCTGACAAACGTCAATGGTGATAAACGTCAACGATGACAAACTTTAAAGGCTAGTCCATAGCTATCCGTTTGTACGTTTGCGTTGACACGTTGATGGATGAACATTTTTTTGCGGTTCATAGCGTTGCGTCGGTAACGTACGTTTATTGACAGATCAATTTCCTATACTAACCATTTTGTTGTGATAAATCTAACCTCACTTTTTTCATAAACGGATGAATGGACGTGTACAAAGTTCAACGTCGGTCAACTTTATCCGTTAGTGGATAGACTGTGAAGCACATAAAAATAACGTGCTGTGATTAATCAACGTAAAAACGCAAACGTACGAACGGATAGCTATGAATCCCCTTAACAGTGACCAAGCGTCAACGGTGACAATCGTAAACTTTGACAAATTTCTACTGTGACAAATGTCAGTTGTCATCACTTAACCAAAACGGAAGGAGTACAGCCCTCCTAATATGGATATTATTTTGAAGTCCTAATATTTGCGAGTTAAAAAGAAATGCAATAATTTTTGAATTTTCAAATGAATTCGAAGGTAATGAAATTCGGGAACATGCATCCCGCGCATATATGTAGTTAAACTTCAAAATTTAGCTTAATGTATGCACTACCTTTTAAAGTTTGGTAGATTTATTTCATGTTCGTGTAGAAACGAAAAAATAATTTTAGTTAATTGCATACTGGCCATTTAAAAACATGAACTAACTAGAAAAGATTAAAACAACAACCAATGATTTTGCACCGTGCTTTTTCACCTTTAGTTGAATTTTAATTAATCTTTGATTATAATAGCTTCTCAGAAATCGAGGATCTGGTATATTTGTTATCGCGAACAATGTTTTTCTCGACTGATTTTGAAATACAAGAAAGGCCTACTGCTGCCTTATTTCTGAATTATATCACCAGATACAGTGACTCTTGCGTTTATAGCATTGCAAAAAATGTCCTTAGGGGGTTCTGATGTTTACATGAAACCCAAGTAAACTTGAATTGAACTTCCACATGAACGCCTACCACTTCCACGTCGAAATACTATTCCTTAAAAGCATTGGCTTCACCGAGAACAGAACTTACATTAAATTTACGAGCAGTCTAGGTATCTACAAATGTATTACCTACTATGTATAGTTGTTACTTCGCAAAATAGTACCTACTCATTCTTGTACTTAGGAGTACTATTAGTTTTAATGTTGATCTCTGTGGTTATGAATGGGAAACCTCGAGCTAGCTTTTAAGTTGGGTTATTAAGGACGATGTTAATTTTTTTTCTGGAAAACTAAGGGAAAACTTCATTAGCCGCTAATGTAATTCCTTGCATTAATTTTATTCGTAATGTAGGTAGTCCTAAAATGTAAGCCGATTTACGCTTGAACAAAACGGCAGAAGCATACTGTCCATAGTGTAGCAAGTGTGTGTAATGCGGAGAATTTAGTGTACTATGTGTCTATCCTGCGTGTTTTATTTCCGAAAAGGGTCGTGCCGAGATGGAGGTGGAGGAAGAGGCGTCAGCATGCCGTCATATTTATGCCGTGCTCCCTAAAATTTTATCATACACTTTCAAGGGTAGGCAATTTATTAGCCCAGACTTCTTCATTACACACACCAGCGTCAGTTGTTTAATTAATTTATTATACACGGTGTATGCAGACACTGTTGGTATTCATAAGGTAAAGCTAGATATGCAGTTTCACTGCGTTATCATAACCACGTCGACATAAATTCATTTAGCTTGATTACCATATTACGCGGTTGTTTTGTTAGCTGGTGGTCTTGGTTCGTATACGTTTTTTTCTTCTTATGGTTACCTTTTCACGAATAATGTATAATTAACGGAGATAATATGGAAACTAATTTTCCGCTATCATGGCGATGCTCTGCAATGGGAAATCAGCAAAAAATTGGCTTGCTTGTTTTTTGGTAATTTATTTGCCTCATTTATATTCTGTTCGTTTATTTTAATTACTGTATTCAAAACATATTTTCGAAAAAAAAGTGTGTTTACGTAGAATATCCTCCATTTTCTTTATGTGGACATAACATACGCTTAGAGTGAGTTACTCCACAAAAATTGCAAATTGCGGACATTTTTTTTGAAAATGTATTGAGTTGAAGTTTGGGGATACAGACGATTGATTCTGACAGAATCAGATATTACAGAAAGAGTACAGTAACAAAGTAACACAGAGGGCCGTCTATACGTATTAAAAATAATTTATGCAATGGACGTTATTCAATGTTAAAATCTTGATCGTAATGTTTAGGAGAACTATGCGAGTCATGCTGAAATTTATATATTCTTCCGAATAACTGCGTATTATACTGGTAAATGGGATGGCTACGACGCAGGATCATCTACCAAGTTAAATGTCCAGCATCTATAAAATAATGCGCCCTGGTCCATATGTATAGAATAAAAATATTTTAGATGAATTTCTGTGTGCTTTCTAGTAGGTAGTTGGTTAACTAAGCAATAAAGCATATCCTAAAAAATGGTCGACATTTCATTCGAATTATGTTGTACGGATTTGCGTAAGTTGGACGGCATCAAACTAATGATGAATTTGTATGCTTGTAATATTTTAGGAAATCTAAATCAAGAGAAATGTTGTTTTCTGTTAGTCAAAAACATGTGAAGCATGGTGAGATATTAATAAAAAAATGTAAATTTGATGATAAGCATGTTCATATGCTTGGAATTTTCCGTATTCATGCTTTATTATTCAGAACATTACAATTGGTACTTACAATCAATGGTGCGTGAGTCCTATTAGGTCAATAATAATCAAGATAAGTAAATCTAGATATATGTTGTACCACAATGCCGGTAATTCATTCATTTATAAGTAAAAATTTGTTATCTTAAATGAAAAAGTGACAGAGACTATGCTGTGTGGTTTTTGAAAAATTTAGCACCAGGCACTGACACTGAAAATTCCGTAAAGAAATGTGCAATATAGTTCTTTTAATTATTTGTCCAAGGATCTTGGAAACTACAACAGATACAAATCTGAGAAGTGCATCTTCATACTTCTTCACTTTCAACGGAAGAATTCTACCATAGCCATACAAACACTCTATTTGTCTGTGGTAACTTGTGTTTATAGGACTATTTTCAAGTTTGTTTTTTTAATGGCGTATATAATTGGCTATCACTATATTAAAAGGATAATATTTCCTCTGTTGCAACAATATATCACGTCATATGCTTATTTGGTTCAATAAATGATGAGTTAGAAGCTTTCTTAATTTTTTGAAGGGGTTTGAAAAGTAGTATATGTAACAGTAACTTAAAATCATTAGCGTAATTTGTACGTAAAAATGTGCAAGAACTACTACTACTAAAAAGTATGCAAAGACATTTTGTAATTGTCTTTGTAGACCCTAGATTCGCTAAAGCAAAAAATTCTGACGTTATAATAGACCGGTTAATAGAACATAGATTACATAGATTGAAAATGAATAAATTTAATATTTATACTATTAATTTCGCATTTTTACCTTACAATTTACATCCCTGTATTGATTTTTAGAGCTTTTCATAAACTTTCACTTCAGAAGACTAATTACGTATACTTAGTTTCTCATCCGATGACGAGGAATTTAATTTTCGGATGGTGGACAGGCGAGCTAGTGGATTAGTTGGTTAAATTTATCCATGACCATCCTTCGCTGACCGCATGTAGGGCCGCTTTTTCCTTCCTACTAATGTTCTCTTTAATCATCCTGTCCCTGTCGGTTCTATTATGAGAGTGTTGCTAATTTGGAAATTGCAGGAGAAATCCTCTGAATGCTTTCAGAAATTGTCGTACTGAGAATGATGAATGGAAAAGATCATCCGTCTGATCTTGTTGTTACCAGTTCAGACCATAAAATCGTTACTTAAGTAATTTCCTTTTCTGGTATTTCTTTCTGTTTATATCACATATATTTGTTTGTAATCCATTTTACAAAGTAAAAAAAGCTGTGTATAATTACTTGAAAAATCTTATAAAGACAAAGATTGAAATGCTGAAAATTTTTGAAGATTTCTAAGATGAAATTCATTTTAGTGTATACACGTTTTTCTGTATAACAAAAGCTAAGTTTAAAGAAAATTTAAGAAGTCAGCTACAGTCAAACCTATACATAATTCGACATAAGCATGCTTAACAATCGATACAATGGAAGTTGTGGTAAGCCTAAAATTGAATTAATTTTTGGACATGTGTAGATACTATATGCATCTTTTGTTTTCTATTTTCATACCTAGGTGATCACGTAGAGTTATTAGCATTGACGTCTTTTAAATAACGCTATCAATTATCTAAAATTTTACGATTAGTCACTTTACCAATCCGGCATTACACAGCATTGATGTTCTTTGTTTTAGGGAACAGCTGTTTTATGCGGGGCTGCCCTGAAATCATTGTTGAGACTGATGCTTCCACGTTAGAATTGATCAATTTTCACCAATAGGTACTCGTATTTATAGTTCAGGACTGAGAAATTGTCGTACATTTTGACATAAATATTGCGCTCACTATAAGCTTGTATGCAACACAAGATATTCCTCGTAAAAACTATGCACATGAACATGATTAATGATTGCTTCCTTAGTTTTACAAAAACAGTAGAAGGATTTATGGGTTAGGTAGATGTTTTTTTTTTTGATGAAAGTCCATTTTCACTTACTTAGACCGCGAAAAGTTTGCATATTAAGGATTTTGCACAGAAAAAGACATACAGCCTCCTTATTCCCTTTTGTAGAAAATTTCTTTGGCAAAATTGTATGTTGATCTTGATCTTCGCTTTGTTTAACCAGTAATGTCTTAGTTTTACAGTATATGTAGATTTGTATATTCGGATTTTATTTGAAAAGTATGCATTTGAAAAGAACTGTATCGATTATAAGGCACTGATAGTTGATATTTTAAGCGCTGGCGGCAGAATGTGTGACAAGTACGCCGATATTTGAACATAGAGCAGTTTTTCCTTTATCGAATGCGAATATATAAATGGAGGCGTAAATTGTCAATAGAACACGTTTTTGTTTTCAAAAATTAATCAGTTGCTGTTGGTTGTGCCGTTAAATTTTGGCCACTAGCTCTCAACATATGAACTGTACTACTACTGATACTTTTATGGATGTTTATTTTGATTCATAATTATTTTTCTTCCCAGTTATTTAGATGTCCACCACCGTAAAGCAGGATATCAATTGCTTTTCCTCATTTAAAACCATTTTTATTCTGATTTTTTTCCACAAACTATGCTTCCAGCAAGATTAAATCTATTGAATATTGTCTGTAGCATTCTTTCATGGGGATGTCTATTTACAATTTTTGTTTGGTAGCATAGCGTTGTTGATATTTTTAAGGCTTTTGCCTGTAGCCAGGATCTTATGCATTCTTATACATACATAAAATTTACTGTTGCAAACGAAACTTTTAAATGTCTATGAAGTCTTCGAGATTTGCCAGAATATTCACAATAGAGCAACCCGCCAATTTAATCGAGACCAACATTAAGGGGGAGTGGAGTATATACAGGCTGTCCGCGATATACAAAGCATGCAGTTAAGGGATAATAGCTATAAAGATTTAGAAACAAAAACATTTAATACACCATGGGTCTATCGGTAAGCGTAAACGAGAAAAAAATTATTTCTAAAATCCTTATTTGGTCAAACTGTACAAGAAAACTCATGCATATTGCTTCTTAAATAACCAAAAAACCATATCAAAAATTTAGAGTTGAAAATAACTGAAAATAACGACGAAAACGAATTATTTAATACTTTGAAACTGAAGAATAATGGTGTCATTTCGCTTACGCTATACTGTACACGTATCAATAGAATATCATCTGTATCATAGTTGCAAGCGATGCATCATATGTTTATACGACCTTGAACTACATTAGAGCATTGTATCGTACGAAGTCAATGGCCACACGTTTGAAAAATATTCGAAAGTAGGAAAGAGCTACCTTTGCGTTTTTTTTTAATAATGTTATAACAATAAAATCAATGTTATGTTGAAGTTACAGTAAAAATGGCGTGTTTAATAGCAGCTTTCGATTGGTAAATGAAAATTGAAGCTGAGGGAAAGTCGCATTTAACTGAAAACAATGTACCTAATAATAGTGCAATTATGTTAGGGCGCTTTAAGCTCTTTCGTAAAGGCTACTACAAAATTTAGTTCTTTTCTTTTATTTGTGATAAATTGGTGGTCCTAAAAAGGACCTTTTTGAGAGACAGGAGAAAATGTATTACAGAAAAGGCTCGATGTGTTGCCCATTTGCAAGAAGACACTTCTGTAATCGTCGAGTACATCCTGCACTGATCGGCTGCCGCTGCACAGTATACGTCGAAGTTTGTGACATGAGAAATAATTTTTTTTCTCGTTTACAACTAGACCCAAGGTGTATTATATGTTTTTGTTTCTAAATCGTTGTAGCTATCATCCTTTAAATGCATGCTTTGTATATCGCGGACACCCTGTATGTATGTATGCTTTACTTACTACTTGTACTAAAGCTGATTATGACCAACATTCTTGATCCATAAATTATTTTTATATTCTCATCTATTACGATAACAACATGATCAATTTACTTAAATACCATTAAATCGTCAATATAACCTTTTAATAATCTAAGAGCTTTATAAATCCCTTTTGTCCGCATTATTTAACCGAAAAACATTGACAGACGAGATTTTCTTGTTGCTTTTTCTGGTTCCGCAAACTGTCGTTTATTTAGTCCCATCTTCGTTAAACGAGTGCTAATTCGGAGATTACAGGGGTTTCCCTAAAATCCGCTCGCCACATTTCCCGACGAAATGATAAATGGACGTGGCGCTGCGCCTATGGATTAGCAGCAGTCCTCCGGAAATAATAATATAAGGTAAGGCGCACTAATTCTGGAGTCGAGACGGCGACTTTGGCGCAAGAGAAGAACGAGCTAATAAAGGGAAAAAGCAACAACACACTGTGCGGCGAGCACAACTAAAACTGCATCAAAAGATATCTAATTAAGATAACACTTTTCTCGCCCGCTAACGATTCCTTTTAATTCAATTATCGCGATTCCTTTCTTCTCTTCTTTGTAGTTGTAATCTTTATCTCCATCTTCAAGGCGCCTTTTAGCGAACGCGTTCTCGTTAGAAAATTTTACAAGACGCCCGAGCAATTCGCGCTTTCTTTTGTTTGGGAAGCCAATGTTACTGTGTGCGTGTGCTACTGAACAGGAAAGGAGGGGTGACGAGCGACAAAGGATCTGACGAATTGAGATATCCGGAAAATAATTCGGTGCCTATATATCTTCGAGTTTTGTTTATATAGTCACGGGTATTTTTATCGCGTTTATACTTGGAAAAAACTGGAATTTTTCACCGAAATCGGTTTTGGATGCATTTCAAGGCGTTCGGTGATGTGATATGACAAAAATGTACGTACTTGACGAAAATAAACTGCGTCAAGAATACGCAGTCTTTTAGAAATCTCGCTGCAAATTAGAAACTTGGATTACAAAACAGAAAATGGATCTGGCACGATTTTTTTACGTATTTCTTGATTTAAGTATTGCCTACGCGCAGTTAAATAAGGAACTGTATCAAATTTGTATTTGAAAGATACGTTGAATACGTGTCTGTGGCATTTTTTTTCTTGTGAAAATGATATGTCTGAAATAACTTTCGTTATATTCGAAACCTGATATCATTTTAAATTTTCTATATTATATACTGTGAGATCGTACGCACCTTAGATCATGTACATATATTACATGGATACCGCTATCCCATAAGAACTTATTACCGACTATGTTTCCAAGATGTGCAACGTGCCTTTTTCGCATTATCTTTTTTGTGAGTAAGCTATCACCAATGCTGCTGTCTTTCTCTGTACCCCTGATTGTCCGGGAAGCGCATATCGGACATTTCATATGTCATTGGGGCGTTTTGTTGACAGGACTCGTACTGCTATTTGAAAATAGTTTTTCCTTCGAATTATTCCTTTACTTTTGCATTATAATTCAATTTTATTAGATAGTTTTAAGAGGGTTAGTTGAATAAGTGAGAAAACACATTTCAAAACACATTAGTAAATTGTTTGAAAATCTAAATATTGTCTTAAATCGTACACTATGCAGTTTGAATTTCGCGGTTAAACTTGTTTCAATTTTACGCAATTTTAAGCCAATCATTTGCCTGAGTGATACAGAGTAAGCAAGGTATATAATGACTTTCATAAATAACAACGAAAAGGAAGAATATAAATTGTCTCTGCTATGTTGGAAACATAGTTGGGCACCTAACGCGTTATCCAAGTAATATACAATATACATGATCTAAGGTACGCACTGTTATACTATATGATTCAAAATACTTTTTATAAGCTGTGGCTATGGATTACATAAATGTATGTATTTCAAAAACGTATTGCTTAGCTGAATATCATTTACTTACCTGTCAAATGTGATGAATTTTAAATGTCAGAATTCTGGTTAGCTTGAATGTGGCTTGAATGTTGGCAGTAACTTATTATATTGAATTACAAAAATGGTGTTTACTGATCAACAAAAGACGTTCATTATTGAGTCATACCTTCGCAATGGATATATCGAAAATGGTGAATGGAAGTATAGAAGTCAACCAAAAAATTTCGTTTGAAACATCCAGACGTAATAATCGATGAAGCCGTATTTTGTAATTACATTCTTTATCTGGTAAATACATTTCGTGATACTGGAAGTGTTTAACGAAAGAAAGGTAGTGGCAGACGTACAATACATACAAAGAAGATTTATTTTTTGCTAATAGGTACATTATTTTGACATTTAAAATTAATGGCATTTGACAGAGCGAATCAGATTCGGTCTGACGAGTTGTCAACTCACTGACTGTCACTGACCTAATAACTTCGACTGTTTTATTTGCTCGCCTGACAGTCTACGTTAAGCCATGCGGTTTTGAAATGTACGTAATCAGTTGATCACGTCTAATTCAATGTAATAAGTTACTACCAACGATAATACAACATTTCAGCTAACCAGAATTCTGACATTTAAAACTAATCACATTTGACAGATAAGTAAATGATATTAAGCTAAGCCATACGTTTTTCAAATATACATAATCCATAGCCACCGCTTATAAAAAGTATTTTGAATCATATAGTAGAACTATGTCATACACACAATTTTAAAAGATCTTGAATGTATGTAAGTATTTACATTTCTATAATGCGCTACTACTACATGTTGCTATTATTATGAAAGTAATAAAAAATATGAAATTCGGCGATTTCCTTCAATTGCAAAAATGTTCTAGCATGACCTTTATAACTTCTACTGCCTAGTAAAGCAACTTTACTATTTAGCAAAGTTAGCAAAGCGAAGTTAGTCACAGAAAGAAAATTGTATAGTTGACTGGAAATACATTTGAGGTACACGATAGAGTGTCGCATAACATTACACTGTCCATTGACATATATGTACATACATTCAAAAACTTTTTCCGTAATTCAATTAGAAGTATTTGAAGTTTTAGGCAATTCTACTAATGTATCTATTATAACTATTAGGTATCACTAGAAAATATTCTTGAAAATTATTTTCCAAAAATTGGTTTCTTTAATTTTCATGCGTCGAACAACTAATGTTTAACCCAGTTGCTGTATACATAGTCTAGTTCGTCTGAAAATTGAAAACCACAAAGTATTTCTCCAATTGACCGGTTCGTCTAGCTTAAAGTGAAAAAAATATTGTAATGTGTGAAGGTGCCGTAACGAGCTCGATTCATTGCATCAATGTAGCTTCAGGGATTAGATCCGATTCATATCTATGCCTGCACCCACTAATCCTCACTTTATCATTTATATCACTTGACACCTCGTAATTAGATTGAATTGAACGCATTCATTGTTTGGCTTCTGCCCTTGTATTTATTTATTTTTTCTTCAACCAACATGCGAATCTTTTGCCAGTGGTTGTTTTAGTTTTTTTTTCTGGTAATGGTTCTTGATACTCGTTCCAATTGCCGCACTCGAAGGTGGTGTGGTGAACGTCCTATGTAATGGAGTCCTTGTAGTAATATATCCCGTCGTCTACCTGATCAATTTTAACCAGTTATGTGTTAAAAAATCCACACCTGTTTATAAAGTGCTAAATGTTGCTGTCTTGATGGTTTCAGTTGATCCACTTGTTGTGCCTACCAGCCACCATCCTGCAATTTCGTTTTGTCGGGCATCTGCCAACTTTGTTGCATGACTGCTGTGGAATTCACACTTGCTTGTTTTGCACCTAATCTTGTAGATTCTCTTCTTTTTATTTGCCAGAGGACCTATTGGACTGTGACCACAGGTACTACCAGTTCGGAAACCTTACAGTTTATGGTGGAAATCCTGAGAACTTCCCATCGCTGTATTTAAACTTCCGGCCTATAGTTTCCCTGTTGTAAATCTTAGCGTAGTATGGAATAGGAAACGAACATGAAAATCTAGCTCTTACTGTGCGCTGATCCAGCTCCGTTAGCTATAAGTTGGTTCATCGTCTTTGTTACATCGACAGCCTTTTTTGCTTAGTCACTGTAACTGCTCCCAGAAAGTCATCTTCCGTTTCGCATTCACCGATACTTTAATCTCCTTTAGTGATTTTTATCCTGGTCTTAGATCTTTCGGTTTTCGTCCATCCATCTGTTCGCTGGTCTCATTACCTGGTTGAACCTTCTCTGGGAATCTCATCCAGTAATTGATGTAGCCCAGAAAAGAAAAAGTGTACGTTCACAATAAATCATAAATAATACAACAGAACTACTTCGATTTTTAAATAACATCAGTAGCAGTTTCTACCTGGTATCTACATAAGTAGAGTTATCTAGAACATGCAGCTCTCCCACGAAACGGTTTTGGCCCCATTCTTATTGAACATTTCTGACATGAAATTGTTGAGGGCGCTGCGTGAGGTCGGGCATGTCCAGATAAGAATTCTGGTATGCGGTTAGCCAGTTATTTATGATAAAATAATATTCAAGACGTTGAGATTTCACACTTTATTTTAATACTGACACGGTATTACTCTTTTTATAGGCGGGGAAGCTTTTTTGAAATCGTAAATATGTAAGAAAATGTTCCTTTTTGAAAATCATAGTGGTATAAAAAGAAAAACTTCAAATTCATACCACTTTACACATGATGTTGCACAACATATCTCTTTGTTTTATGTATGCAATTTTTAGAGCTATAGTTTAATTGAACTTGTAATGCGATGTGAGCAAGTTTATTTGCCGCTATAAATGCGTTAGGATGGCTGAAAGTGGTAAATACGATAATTTAAAAAGTATTGTATTTACAACAGAACAAGATAGAATTATCAAGAATTTTAAGTTAAAGAATATTTTTAACATTACCTCTATTTCAGGGGGTTAAAGCACACTTTAGAAATTACGGCAATCAAAGCGCATACAGTGTAAACGTCATTATCGTTCATCGTAATCGATACGCCATAATTTAAGGGGCAGCTGGTAATGACATAATTTATAAGCTGCTTTTCTACAACAAAGGCGATAAACGCGATAACTTCACTGTACCTGCAGACTGGATTAATGGGTAGACGGTTTTTGGTCAGTAATCTTTCGAGTTTATCTAATATTATACACTTAATCATTTTATATCAAAAAATTATCAATGTGGTCGTCATACTATATGTATAGAGGATGTTTTTTTATTGTGACACAACGGAATATGTCTAAAACACTGGATCAAATGAAAAAAGATCTTAATAAGATTTGTTATAATAGCTTTGTTCGCGGAAATAATCTCTGGCACATCTTGGGCATATTGCGAGTATATCATGGATGTGTGAAAGGTATGAAATGCGCATTTGTTATGGTGAACAAGCTCGGAGCATATCCGCGGTTTTTTTGTACCGCGAACGATAATATTCCGCGCGATTCGAGCCTAGAACGTTAGAGGGCGTGGATTACATTGAAATTGCAGCAACTTCACGTGCAAATGTGACATTTACTTGTAGATAAACCCATAAACCAAAACAACATAACCATAGATGATAGGTATATAACACACGCACATAACCCTTCCGAACGGTTCAATCTTGAAGCTGCTTCAAGCGTACTGCGCATGTCACGGACATATTGCTCTTGGTCTTTTGCGCGGGCATATCGGACGTGTACAGATATATCCCGGATAAAGTAATTGTACTCCACGAACAGAGGATATTATGCTCGGGACATGCCATACATTTACCGCGAACGGTGAAATCTTTATTACGCATGCTCTCTACGTTTGGGCATGTCGAGGATGTCTTCCGCGAACAAAGCTAATGTAGGGGACTCACTGAATGCGTGTGCTGTCGAACTCGATCCCCCACCTCACCCTCTAGGTTGGGAGGGAGGATAATTTTTAAATCTTAAATGGATCCCGATTTTGTATTGCAGATTCGGATTCTGGGCCATCAAGTATGTAGTTTTTGTTTGAAACTTTTTGTCGATTCGCAACAGATTGGGCTGTAATCCCAAAAAACATGTAAACGTCTAGAACAATACTCAAAAAAGAGAAAATATGATGAAACATATGGTTAGCACTTCTGTATAAACTTCGGACTTTAAGTGTCCCCACAAAAGGAAGAGAGGCGAAGTAAGATGTGGCGATCTTGCAAGCCAAGACATTGGAACACCTCTTCCGATCCATCGACAATTGTAGCCTCGAAAGGTCTTCAAGTGACATTGGAAGTTCGTTCTGCAAAATGTTTCGATATTTTTCACCATTAAGTTTCCATCGATAAAATATGGACCAATAAGCTTATTGGCAATTATTGCACGCCAAACATTTACGTTCCAAGCATGTTGATGTTGAACTTGGCTCAAGCAATGGGGATTTTCGATGCTCCAGTAAAGCATGGTATGCATATTTACCGTACCGTGATTTGTGAATGTCGCCTCGTCAGAAAATAATACTGGAGCAAAAAAAAAATAGAATTATCTTGTATCCGTTGAAGCGCCCACTGACAAAATCTCACTCGATTTTGAAAATCATCGCCATGAAATTTTTGGTGCATGGAAACTCTAAATGGATGCTATTTGCTACGCTTCAATATGTAGCAGGCGGTGGACTGAGAAGTTCCTAATCCGCCAGCTATTTCTCCAGTACTAATGGGTCGAGTTCGGCACCAGTCAGTGAGCCAAATTAACAAACAAAATAATGATTAGTGGACGTATTATCTTGATGTAAGAAATTTACAGCATTAATGCAATGAAGCTATATTACTAAAAAATCTTATAGTATAGTATTACATGCACATAAATGGCAAATTATACATAAAGCCGAAGAAGATTAGCTAACCTTGAAATGCATGTTGCACGTTGTTT
The DNA here is from genome assembly GCA_004785975.1 of Popillia japonica. Classification (NCBI taxonomy): domain Eukaryota; kingdom Metazoa; phylum Arthropoda; class Insecta; order Coleoptera; family Scarabaeidae; genus Popillia; species Popillia japonica. The sequence continues at coordinate 29,177 of ML218430.1, forward strand.
CAACTTATCATTTTGATTTAAATGCAGCAGTTTGAGAACTTGGATTGGATGTAATCTTTCACTACGCAGGTTTATTCGTTACACTAGATTATTGTCTACATTTTGTACTATTTGCAAAGCGTTTGTTGGCAAACGTACCTTATAGAAAAATTCTAAGGAATATCGGCTAGAGGCATCGCATAGAGTCATTGGAAGGAGGACGATGGAGGTGATCAAGTGGTCAAGTGAAGTAAAACGAGCTCCTGTGCATATCAGCTTTTGTTGTTGGCGAACATCTTAGTTGTTATATCGATTCACCAATCATGTGAAAATGCGTTTGTCCAGAGTCTTGCTTAGTCTGGTGGTAGCGGGTTTGAACCCCGGTATGTTCTTTCTGAATTTGGTTTTCTGTAGTTTCCCAAATTCTACGGCAAACGCAGAAAGATAACATCTTAAGTCGGTCTACAGCCGCAGGCGTAATAATAACTCTTGACCAGCCGATGTCTCCTGTAATTGGCGCAAGCTGTTGGGGGATGTTAAGGCATGAATTATTATTATTATTACTATTTTTCTGCACGGACGTTACTGACCCGCAAGCCAGAAAGTGGGCCGTCTGAACCACCCCATGTAAGCATCTCCGGAACCGTCCTTTAGGTCATATCCTCGGAGAGCTTGGGCTGTCTTAGCTGTCTATCTGCTCCCGCCTACATCTCCCGTCCCCCGTAAGTCCTGGGGATTAGGATTTCGGCTCACTGCTTGTTTCATGCACACTCTCTCCTCCTTTTCCTTGTCCTTGTCCACCAAGCTGGTGGATTGTCCTCCAGTTCCGCTCTGAAGACATCATCATGTGCACCATGTTCTCCGGCGTCAACTCACTGTTAAGTGCTTCACAGGCTAAGTTCCTGGCATACGCCCATCTGTGGCACTCGAACATCGTGTGGACAGCAGTATCCACCTTGTTACAATATATGCAGTTGTCAGCATCATCTTTACGAAAGCGCAGAGCATATGCTCTGAAAACTCCATGGCCACTCAGGACTTGCGTTAGGTGGTAGTCTATTCTTCTATGCCTATAATTCAGCCATGGTTCCAGATTCGGGATTAGCCGCCTTGTCCATTGCGCGTTGCTGACATTGCTGGGCCATCACGCTTGCCAATCCTGCAGTGTCTTGCACTTAGCGACAGTTCTGTAGGCGAGCCCACCATGATTATTATTATTATTACTCCAGAGAAATTTGAGGATTTGTGAAATATGCTGTTGTGTAAGTCTGTTACGAAATTAGAAAAGTCTCGATGCAAAGGAAGTTGAGAAGCGTTAATGTTGGTTTTGTTTACTATCAAAAACCATAATTCGCTATAAAATAGAAATACCTGAAAAAAGTAACTTTATAACTAATTCTGCTTGTGTTGAATTATTGTTGTGTCAACTTCGGTAGGTCACACTTTTGGCTCTTGTAGGTACCTAAATGTGGGAATCGTTATAACGAGAAACCTGATTAGGTAGGTACTGTCGGTTTCCCCTCACAAGAAGCGTTATGATGCCTACACGTTATTCATTTCGCATCTGTAAAATTGATTTCTTTTGTCCTCTGTTTTGTAATTTGGACAAGTAAACTGAAAAGACCCAATTACATCAGAAAATTTTTGCTGTTAAGTCTTTAAAGAAAATTGTGAACATCGATCAAGCATGGATTCATTAACTCACTCATAATTATATTAACGGCAAAGAAAATTAGTCGAATATGGCAATCATATACATATTGTTTTAAAAGTATTGAAAAATATTTGAAATTGCTTCGAAAAACTATGACGCTTAATTCAAAACTGATACATCTAATTAAATCAGCTGTCATAAACATAAGATGGCGATCTATTAGGGTTATATTTTCTAAGTAATCACGATTTACGAACAGCCAATCATGGCTCTACCTTTTGGCGGTGAAATTTTACATTAATCCTCCGAGTTAGAAAATGGAGTTAAATTGATTAAAGCATTGTAGTGTTAATAAATAATTAAGTTTTGCATAGGAAGGTGAAAGAGGGGGAGAGAACCAACATGTTTGTAGCCACAGTTAAAGTTTATATAATTATTTTTGTTTTGTCAATTTTTGTCCTTCATTTTATTTTAATATCCTAGTATCATCGAGGTAGTGGTTGTACAACAACCACCAAAACTATTTAATGTGATAGACCTATGAATGTCATTGTCATCGTCATTGTAATGAAGACTAAATCTTAAGATGGTGTATTTCTCGCTTGTTTTGTCGTAATTGTTTGGCAAACCGATATATGCGATCCAATAACACTTCTTATAAATATGTTCCAGACGATCACTACGAACAGTCCATCTTGGTGCTGTATTCGAATGGTCGTCTTCGTAAAGATCTAGTTTGTTGTCGACTAGAAATTGAAGGTAATTTACCCAAGCACGACGAACGGCGGGATAAATCTACAACTCATTGATCTGGGCAGCCCAAACGTTAACTGCAAATTCTTGTTGAAATTTAGGTGGGCGTGTAGGTTAGGGATTTTCTAATTTCCACATAAGCGGGCCTTCATAATTGCAATACCCCTTCTTTTGACCGTAGCTCATCTGTTCAGGGAACTGTTCTGCACAAATTAGAATGAAGCTGTGATTGTTCCAGGTAGAATACTCAATCAGCATAGTAGTTTGCCTCAATTACCCTTTGCAATCATGATAGAGTTGTAAACTTTCGTTTAGAAATTTAAAAAGTCTAATAGTCATTCGTGGTAGTTTCAACGATTCCACGTGCACTGATAGTTGGATATCATGTAACAATAGCTGATTTGGGTCTTTAGGTATGCTAATAAATTGACTCCTTGGTCGAAGAGATAATCATTCAGTCCGCATTTCCGAAATTGTCTGTGTACTGCCAGAAATTATGTAATGAACAAGACATCTATTGAGAAATTCAATAATTGTTTGACCTGCACAGCATACAATGCTGTGCGCGTGCTAGTCTTCCGAAGAAAATTTATCAAAACATTCACAGACCGGCATCGTTGAATGAGATAAAAACGGATTTACAATTCTTAAAGTCTACTTTAGAATACTAAAATTGAAACATAATGATACACGAGACACTCTCTACATCTATACCATCTCTCTAATGCCCTCATATATTTGTTCAAAAGCATGCAAAACGAGTATTGAAAAATGTGAATATAATGTGAACCTGCTGTGTTAAATTTACCAAAACAAGAGTAATTCTGGGTAAAAGCTTCAGAACAAAATTTCTCACATTTTCATATTTTCCTGCTCTACTTTAAAACTTAATTTCACCGCAAATTCGGATCAGCACATTTTTCCAAGAATTTGTAATATGAAATGAGACGTTTCCCTAGTCAATAAATTTAGCCCTTGCTAATTGCATTCGAGTCCGGTGTTCAATTAACCGATGAAAGTTTTAACGATATAATCGTTTCGCTTTTCGACAGAGGCAAAGGAAGAAAGAAAAAAAAACAATTAGTTTCGGCGTAATGGTTTTTTGATGAGAAACCGATTCCGTCGATTTACGAATCCACGGTCATAGCAAGGAAGAAAAAGTTTCTTAATTTTTTCAATTTATTCCCCGGCAATCGGATGTAATAGGCTGTAGGCTAGCGGAAGTAATATAATACAAGACCAGAATTAATGCAACGCCCTCTGTTAGCGAGGCCCTCGAATTTTGAATCGAGTCCGCCCCCAAATATGATTAAAATTTGTTCTGGTCCGTTGGAAAGCTGGATGGACGCCCGATATTTTTTTCATTGCCTTTTTTATGTGGTCATGCTAGCGTTGGGAGCAAATGGTTCGGTTAATTTGTTTATTTATGATGGGTAGGTACGGTGTATGATTTTTTTATGTTTTCTTTATCTGTCGGTGTATACAAAAACGCTTATGAATTAATGTCGATCGTAAAAATTTTATGATATAAATTTTATCACTCTTGGATATTGAGTACTTAATGTAATAAATATTATTGTAAATTTGTCTCGTATGGGGGACACGTGCAACTAATAAAGTAGTTCTTTTTTTATTTCTTCCTGTGCCAAAGTTTTTTTCTTTTATTACTACAAAACTCAAAAAGGTGAAAATCATCAGGGACCCACAATCAGAGATAAAAAACTTTACATTACCATTCACTCTAAAAGACCTTAACCTGGGACTGAATAATATGAGGAATGTGAAGACCACGGGCATCATGACATATGTACATATATGTATGTGGAACAAATCAAACATTTTGGACATGTTGTCAAAGACTGTATGCTGCAACTTTTTAATCAGTACCACAAAGCACACAAGATCCCAAAACTGTGGAGAAAGGTAAAATTTGTGGCACTATTGAAACCTGTGAAGGAGCCAGACTCTCCAAATAATTTCCGCCCAATATCCTGGAAAGTCACGTACCAGTTAAATCCTACACCTAAATACATGTACAAAGCATTTTTTATATGGCGATGACGTAGCTATTACAGCCCAACGAAACATCTTCGAGAAAGTAGAACGAAAACTGGAGTTAGCTCTGAATACCATGTCGGCTTATGTGCGAATTAATGTGAAGCATCATTATTTTTAAAATTCTATTGTTTTTCGTAGTTGGTAACCCGTTTAGTCATTGTAGCGACCATTTTGTTTCAGTTCTGAGAGTCAGTGAGTAATAAGACGTGCCACGCTACAGACGCGTTGTATTTTGGTTGTTTTCTGAATTACTCTATTCTTTTCTGAATATTAGACAAGGGAAATGTAGAAGAAAAAAAAGACCACAGCAAGAGATGAAGCTTTTTTAATAAGAGAAAGTACATTAAACCCTAGAAAAACAAACCAACAACTTCAGCAAGACTTAGCACACGCTGTTATTATTCATGACTCCACTGTTCGAAAACAACTAATAGAGGGTGGAAGAAAAGCAGTGAGACCTTCAAAGAAACAATTGTTGACTGTTCCTATGATGAAAAGAGTTTGTGCAAAGAAATATGCGACCTGGACTGTCGTACATTGGCGGAAAGTGTTGTTTTCAGATGAGAGTCGTTTTTTGGTACAAGGGCAGCGATCTCGTTACGTAAGAAAAAGTGTCAACGAAAATCTTACGGCAGCTCATATTGACCAAACAGTTAAAGAAGATGTTCTGGGGTTGCTTTTCTTATAATGGTACTGGATCCCTTGTGGCAATTGAAGGTATGATGAACTCACAAAAATACAAAGACTTAGATTGTACATTGGAAGCTGAACTAAGAAAAGTTGACGCGAATGGTCAATCAGTTTTTCAACAAGACTCTGCCTCTTAGCATGTGTTCAAGATGATGAAATATTTCAAGGATATAAAGATATTATGCCTTGAATGGCCGGGAAACTCGCCGGATCTTAATCCGATTGAAAATTTGTGAGCAATCGTAAAAGCTAGACGACATAAAATAGATTGCACAACAAAAACCAAACTCATTGAGGCTGTTATCCAGATATGGTTCCGGGACCAGGAAATAACTGAAATGTGTAAAAAACTTATTGATTCCATGCCAAAACGTGGTCAAGAAGTTATTAAAGCCAAAGGAGGACATATTTCATATTAAAACAACTTGAATTGTATTGATTTTTCAATATCATTTATGTGTAACCAATAAACGTTTATTTCTCTTTAAATTATCATTTTGTTCACATTAATTCGCACACTACTGTAGTATTAGACAGAACGCTGACGTGCAGGTACCAGTATAAAGAAACTGCTACACGAAATAATAATATGTTTATGAAATTGGCGCCAGTAAATGCGAAGCCCACTCAAGCACACTAAAGACCACCGCGCAAGCAATATGCTTCTCGCCCGCCGAATATGCATGGCCGGTTTGGTTTAGGTCTGCCCATGCTAGAAAGGTTGACCTAAGTCTTAATCCAAATCCCTGGGCTTACAACAGGCCGCATGCAATCAACATCTCTTCAAAAGCTCTATAAAGTGGCGTTTTGTCAGCCATGGGTCCCGCAAAGTCACACAAGAGTTCACAGAGACACTCAATTGAACCGTTGACGAGGGTCACTCATTATTTGGTGCTGAATGTGGGCATAGCAGACTTAAATCGAGAAAAAGATTCCTGAACATAGTTCTCGACGAACCATCAAACGACTACTCACTCATGTAGGAAATACCTAGCGGCTCTACACTAAAATGGCCAATATGGGGAAAAATGTATCGCATTAGAACAGGCGTGACTCTAGTGAAAAGAAACCTAATTAGATGGATATGGATCATCTCTCGATTTGTCCCAACTGTTCCTGTAAGTGTGCTCCCGACGACTTATGGCTTGACAAGAAGGAAGTACTGGACTGGGTTGATAAGTTATGATTCCAAACTCGAAAAAGTAAAGTGAGTCCTCTATTACTTATATTTTTTATGCTCTGCAGGTACATTGTTCTTAAGATCTTCTTGTATTATCTTTCTCACTAAACTGAGAACTGTACGGAAGGTAGGGTGGTTGATTTATTATCTTCCTTGAATGTTAGAAATTATTTTCGTGTAATTTCGAGTCTCCTATTTTTTTAAACTGGTCTCCATCAGTAAATGTCTGACTGGGTCAGTGCTAACATTAGTAACATTAGTTATCCACATCCACGGCTATAGGTTTTATTGCAAACATTGTCATCTACGGTTCTAGTTTAAGCACTATTCATATAACAGAATGTATATTATCATTCAGACATGCACCAACAGTAGAAGGCCGCAAGAATTGTTATAGAACGGGAAAGAAGATATTATCATGTCTCTTGATATATTGATGGAATGTGCTTGCCACATTCCAATGCGAGTACTAGAACAGCCGTGGAAAATACTAAAATAGCACTGTGTGAAGATATGAATCATACTCGTAGATTTAGACAGTGAGGGCGCTTAATGTTTTCGTGTGAATTGGAAGCACATATGTACATACCTACGACATAAATAGATATTCCTACAAACGAAATCTGTTCAGGGTATTAGGATACCAAATAACTGGACATTGTTGTATCATATGTTTCATATGAAATATAATATAAGCCCGTTTCTTTTAATATTTCTTTTTATTGTGCCTTAAGAGTACAATAAACCAGGTGCCGCATTTTATGATAGGAAGTACAAATACTTCGTACGTCTTATAAATAGGTAACAAAAGCTTTCAGCTTTCCGTATTTTACTACGAACATTGACATAAAGATGCAATATACCCTATTTGACCGTATATAGTTTCCTATACCCTGCGTGTTTACCATCAACCCTCGGTTATTAGATTTCATTTTTATGCCACGACTAAATGAGTCACGGTATGAGGGAATTTTCCCGTACATAAGACGTAACTTACGATATTTTTCATTTTATTTCAGGGTATTGCTTTTTCCTCCTTATATTTTTCTTTTATTATGGAGTAAAAGATATACTTTTAGTAGGGCAACAAAAGTACTACAAGACGAATGCTTTGTTCTGTATTATTTCATACGCAGCCATTTTTAATACTAAGCTTTAAATAGTTGTACGTTAAATGTTGGATACCTACAAGCTGTAACACGATAAAACTATTTTTCAAACGTCGTGAGAGCTAGACTTCTAACATGCGAAATCTTTTAGTGTCTTATATACAGGGTTTCCACGGCCGAGTGAGACATAGGAAGAATACATAAAATCGGTTTTCGGTGAATATTATCTCGCTAATATTACTTCATCCTAATTTAAGTGCCGCATATTATAACTGGGCTAACAATGAACATTTCCACAACCATAGTACAAAGAAAGTCATTTTAATAAAGCCAGAAAATTGGCCACTTGCAGTATCCCACATGTTAAAAGACTTATTAGGAATTCACGTGCAATAGATTTAAAAACAATAATTTTCTGGCATTTCTACACTACCAAGGAAGCATAGATTATCTGAAGATGTGGCTCTATTAAATATGGAAGAACGTAGACCAGACCGTAATAATTTTACTTTGTTCGACATGAAAGATTATAAGAAGAACATTATACTTCTAATTGATACAAAATAATTTCATTGCAATAAATTATGTGAATGTATCCTTTGTCCAATATTTTTACTAATATAAATACATATACCTAAGCTTTCTTTTCATTCGATGGATCCATCAATTATATTTTGTTACTGTTTATCTAATGTAATAAACACAGATAAATGATAATCGATTGATTCATCGATGAAATAAAAAAGAAATAGAGATTTACAAAGAGAATCTAAATTTATACTACGCGCGCTTTGGCAATTTAATTCTGAACTTTTCAAGAGATGGCGCAAAATAAGTATCAAACCAATGCACGAGAGATGCCGTTCTCGTTAGTATATTATCTCTGTGAGTGTGTATCGTGTATGGACCGAAGAAGGCAGAGGAACACGAAGAAGACCAACTGGTCAACTGAGGCGTACAACAGAGCGTAAAGATAGGCGCTTCAGAAACCTAGCTTTACGAGATCGTCTTTTATTACGTCACGAACTTTATTACATTTTGCTACAACGCGTCAAATCGCTGACAGATAGTTTGGAGAAGAAGGTAGACCTGTTGCTATGTGTGCAGTGTATCGTAGCATTCGAGCCTTTGGACTTTTTTCATACCGTCTACGCCTAGTGTTTCCTTTGACTGGGGACCACTGTCGTCAATCCTTGAACTGGTGCAGAGAACAGCAGCATTGGGAAGCAGAATGGTATAATGTCGTCTTCAGCGACAAATCGTGATTCTGTTTAGATATGCACGATGGCCGTAGAAGGGTACGACGCCGGCCTGGAGAGCGACGCGATATTGGGTTTGTTTTCAGAGGCATGTGCGCAGAACTGTTGGAGTAATGGTATGGAAGGCTATTGCGTATGGTAGCCTATCACCTGCTGTCTATTCGAGGGAATAGGACAGCTGCGCGTTATTTTGATGATGTCTTACAAATTGCTTTACTACCTTATATACTTAGATGGCCGTCCGCACGTCCTTTTTCAGCAAGTCAATGCACGTCTCCATATTGTTCGTCCAACTATAGACTTTCTTCAAGAAGCAGGTGTTAATGTTTTACCGTGGCCACTGTTCACTTTGCACTATCCTCCACAAACTTTTGCGCAGTTAATCAACGAAGTTCAAGTTGCTTGGAACGAGGTGCCACAAGCAGATATCGACCATCTCAGTTTGTCGATGCGTACATATGTACAGAAGTGTACTCAGCGTGTGTTATATGTTAATAGAATTTATTGTATATATTATCGTTTCATTTCTGATGTAAAACTATCACATTTCCAGAAAATCAAGTTAAACAAATGATTCTTTCTGTCTGTAACATTTCTAATGTCACTGAGTATACTTTGGGGAAGTAAATTAAAGAACGTTTATTGTTAGTTTTGCTAAAATTGCGATGACATATTGTCTTCATACAGTAATTTCACGATTAGGTCAAGAATTTATGATCTTTTCTTGATTTCTTCTAATTGATTGATTTCGACGTAGGCTTGCCTCTCTTACATTGTCTTTGCTGCATTAGATTGGTGCCAAATAAATTGGTGTAGGTCCAAGCTTCTGAGATTCTCGGTAGGTTAGCGGTCGCTAACTAAAAACACTTATGGTGGTTCTACTCGTCTTCATTGATCAAAATTAGACTATACGGGCAATTAACAGCAGCTAACAGGTTTATGTTATTAGAAAAACGTAATCTGCTGGCATGTTATAATTTTTTATTTGTATTAGATATGCATTTAAGGTTTCGATTACAATAGGCACGAATATAAAAAAATATTCATTCATAATAATGCATCTTATTTCAGGTGTTAGATTGACGTTTTCTTTTATAAATTTGTATGGAGAAGTTAACTTATATTTTTCAATAAAGGATTTTTCCTTTAAGTACGCGTCTTTATATTCAACAGTGTATGTGGGACAAACACTGACGAATTGAGATTGATCTTCCTAGAGGGATTTTCGTAAACGAGAGTATGTATGTCTATCAAGAAGAAACTTCGATTGTCCTGAGTGTTAGTAATATTGCTTTAAGAAGTTTTAACTTTAATTATTCGAGATTCTATTTTTTTACAAGCCATTCTGTTTGTGTGAATTACAAATAAAATGTTCGTATAAATACTGATAATATCTGTAGAACTCGTTAAAATTAATGGTACTTCTAAGCATGATTTAAGCACGAAGTTACCCACTTTATCGCAATGTAGGCTGAAATATAGATTCTTTTACTGCTATTTCTGTACTTCAGAATGCACAGATTTAGCCGTATAAATCACGACCAGATTTTAATTTAAGAAACTACCGCCAAAACAAAAATTCTTTCCGTTTTCTCCTTTACGTTCCGAGCCCCAATGTTTGCTGCCGGTGGAAATTTAAAATAAAACTCATTAGGTGCACGGAAAACGTCATAAATTACGTCATCAATAGGCGAGAGCACAGTAAATCACGACAGTCGCGTATCCATTGCGCTTAAATTTAATGCTAGCCGGAGTTTACTTGCTAAAAATAGTAGTACGGTAGCATAAAAATATTCGGAATGTTATTTCCGCAAAATTCACATGAAAAAGGTAGAAAAAAAAAACAAGTAATAAATATTAAAATTCTGTTACGACACGTGATGTTAGAAATTTACAAAATTAGTCGTAAAAATCGTTCGGGAATCAGATTCATTTATTTATTGGAAATACATGCTTCCCGATGACTTTCGGAGAAATGTTTGTTTTATGGCAATCGGAATCATTATAGAAATTACATGTGGAATTGTATCTTGTCTATTTCTTATGGCATTTGATATAATGGAACAGCTATATGAAGCATATGTATGTATATCAACTAAATTGTATTGTTTTGTATTCCTATGCTGTGTTGAATGAAAAGGTGAATTGAATAAATTTAAACACAGGAACATAAAAATCAGTGTAAGCGTTGCTTGACCCTTTAGAGATGTAAGAAAGTTGTTTGAACGTTAACCTAGTTTGATAGTAAATACAAAACTTTTAGTGTTTTCGCAAAAATTGTTTCGGCATATACATATTTGATGAAATAGATTCCTCAGGCTCAGAAAATAGATTGAAATGTTTCTCTATTCCACTACGTTAAAGTTTATTGTTTGTTATTTAAAAACATTTTTTGCGCTAGTTTGCTGGACTAAGATTGCTATCGAAAACTGATCGGTACTGATGGAACTCACTTAAGAAAATGTTTTAAACTGATGTGTGAAAATTGTATTTGCATAGATGAAGTGGAAGCATCTTGATTGAATAGTGCTTAATATGTCAATGATAGATGCCATCAGATGTGAGCAAAACAACTTCGGACTTCGCCAAAATAAGACTTAAATTACATGATCTGTTCATAAATTGGTACGTCAACGGATCCAAAACATATAGAGAAATGGGAATAGATATCTATGAGCTAGGGTATAATATCCTATTGAGGACTAGGTAGAAGTCCAAGCGTTTTTCAAGAGGAACTATGTACTGTTCACAAATATGCTCAGGAATGTCTGAAAAAACGTTACCAGAACATACATTATCTAAAACAGTCAAGCAGCACTAAAGGCTCTAGAGATTCGAGTCTTTGAATCCAGGCTAAGATGAGATTGTGCGCTCACCGTTAAACCTCTGGCCTACAGAAACATAGTTACATTGATGTACCAGAACACTGGGGATATGAGAGTGATGAAATCAACGATATACTTGTAAAAAAAGCAGGAATACCGATTTACTGGACGATAATCACTTTATAGTTTAGCTGAAGGCCATCCTATAGGTCATCTTCAATAGTGGGAGAGCCAACGAAAGACTTCGCACTGGATCAATATTCCAAAACTAAGAGAAGCAAAAAAAGATTCGTACTCTTTCAGCAACAAAACCGACATCCTTGCTGAGTCTTAACCACCTTGATAGCAAAATCACAGCTTATTTACTGGCTACGGCTCTCTGATGTACCACCTCAGGAAGATGGGCAAAGTGGGGAATGATAAATGTCAATTCAGCTCGTCATATAGAGAAACACCATAACAATTCACTTTACATTTTTGAGATATTGAAATTCTACAAGAATAATGATGAGACTTTTATAAAAAACTGCGACATTTACAGTCATATGCAGACGCGATATAAACAAACTCTCAGTGTGCCGCCACATAATACCAAATTCTATGAAATGAGCCCTAGATATAGGGCAATAGCATTATATAACAATTTACCCACAGATATAAAAACTACACGAACACTTACACAATTTAAAATAAAATTGCAGAAATATCTTTATAATCATTGTTTTTATACTATTGACGAGTACATGCGTACTTAATATATGTGTGCTTTTAATGTTCTATTTACTACTTACAAATATGTATTTAAAATGACGATGTTTATGTTCATTTGTGAACCACAACAATAAAGATTATTATTATTATTATTATTATTATTATTATTATTATTATTATTAT
>ML218430.1:41587-66789 GCA_004785975.1 Popillia japonica
ATTATTATTATTATTATTATTATTATTATTATTATTATTATTATTATATCACCATCTCGAGGAGTAGCATCTGGATCCTGCTGATCCATAGTTTTCAAGAAGATAGTGAGCTTCTTACAAGCCCTAGTAATCGATTTGGGCTAACAGATTCAGAGTACTTATAATAGACCTTATTGATCACAGTAGAGAGAGGCAATGAATACCTGTTCGATCCACTGTCAAATCTAATCCAACCTGCGACTTAGGTACTTCAAAAGTTCAAAAATCCTCTTGGAAAATTCTTTTTGCAGTTTTTTGAAATATCCGTAAAATAATTATGACCGCTTGCCAAAAAAGAGTTAAAGCATTGCCAAAGATTATTATTTGAAATTACTGACAAGGGAGCAAGTTGTAGCGAAAGGTATGCTGTTGTGTGGTACTGCCCCGAATTCAATAAGGGATCTACAGTTGCTCAATTCTTTAGCTTTGGCTCCTCTGACTAGTATCTGTTACAGATTAAAACGAGTATTTTCATAATTTTATTATAAAATATTGATATTCTATTTACAATTACTGGCTACGTATTCTACATATAAGTGACTCTAAAATGTTGTAAACGGTTCCCTCCCATAATCTTTATAAAGATTATTCCAAAACTCCATAGCTTGCTTCCTCGGGTTCTTCAAAACCTTCATTTTTTGATCTATATCCAAATAATTGATATTACCATTTTTATCTAAAGCTCGAGGCCAAACTATGTTTTGGAGGCTGTCATCTTTTTTGGGCGTGGGATTTCTATAATATAAATTGTCATAAATTAGGAAAATATTTTTGAGAAAAATAGTCTTTTTTTACCCAGTTTTGACGAAATTAGTTAACAATTTAACGAACATTTTTCTAACGTTCATATCTTCTTGATTTGACGAACTTTGATCTTCGTTTCTAAAAACGTACCAAAGCTCTTCGGAGTGGGCGACTCCTATGAATATCAGTTTGAAAAAATTATTTTTGTTACAGGTGGATCCTACCTTTAACTTGTCTAGCTTGGTTATCCAAGAAACTACCTAGATCGCCTTGATAAGAAAATTGATAGAGGTAAGTAGGTGCTTTTTTCGCTCTTAACTTTACTTCTTCGATTATACCCTTTAGGAACTGATTGTCGCTAATAAACTATAAACAAGCGTATTAGCGGTATTTGTTTTAAAGATTTTAAAAGAAATATTTACATGTAATATCTGAGTTTTATTAGCAGTAGCTAAAGGATCCGTTTGAAAATAGTAGTTTCGTATTTTATTTCCGACGTCTAATTCATCTGGATGCAGAGGTGGAATATTCATATCTGCAGGTATAAGTCGTTGTGGTACTTCATAACTAATGAAAAGAGGACGTATAAAATCTAAAACTGCAAGGAAAATAATTATCCCCGCGAAAATTTAATATATATGAAATGAGCTTTACTATATTGAAATACTGCTCCCTCCAGTGAGTTAAAACCACTGAGAAAGGGAACGCTTCCTAGCGAACTAGAACGTAATAATTGCCTTGGCCCGACCGTCAATACTGCATCTGGGTGGTCAGGTTCTATAGTCGGCGAGAATGCTAAGCCATTTAAAGGATCTACTCCGTCCTAAAACAAACACAAAATTATATCGACTCACCATGTTATTTATCTCATTCGCTTTTGATTACCAAAAGCATAGCACTACGTTCTGCAAAATGCAACCAGCGGTAATCCAATTTTCGCAATTTTTTTATCAATTCTTTCGTGTTACGTTCTATAATTCCAGCGGACGTTGCTACCGCATAAGTAACCGGTAAAGGATTTCTGCTGAGCGCCCAAGGACATAAGGCACTGCCGCTGAACGATATTGCTCTGTGAAATAATCCCTTAGCTTTCGGAGCTAACATTAAGTAACTGACAGAAGCTGCGCCTGCGCTTTCGCCAAATAACGTAACCGAATTTGGATCTCCTCCAAAGAGCTTAATGTTTCTTTGAGTCCAACGTAACGCTTCAATTTGATCTTTAAGACCATAGTTTCCGGGCGAGGCCATATCTGAGGTACTGAGGAATCCTGAAAATTTTAAGTAGAGTGATTATTTTTATTTATAAATATTGCAAAAAATGTGTAATACCAAAGGCGCCAACTCTGTAGTTGAAGCTAACGACTATTACATCGTGTTCCAAAAGATAATCTGGGCCGTATATGCTTTGGTTGCTTTGCCCAAATTTGAAGCCACCACCGTAAATGAATACCATGACAGGTAGTAAAGTTGAATCAGTTTTTTCTTGTGGATTCTGAAATGTTTTATTGGCTTAATATTTTCTCGTAAGTTTCAACTGCAAATCTTGAGTTACTGCTTTGTTTCAATAGAAGTAGCAACCAAGTATTGACTACGGATGTTTGTGTAATCAAAAAATTTCTTTTTTAAATGAAACGCGAAAGGCATACTTCTGTTCTTGATCTTCTTGATTTTTTGACAGAAAATTGTTTGCAGACACAGACTCACAGATACAGATTTGTTGAAGAACTAACCAAATAAAACGAACAATGATGGCACATGTTTATTTTTAGACAAGTTGGGTTATTGTGTGTTGTGCATAATGATTTAAATTGTGATTAAATTGACCTGCATATAATTGTAAAAGGTGTTGCTGATATCATAGTTGAAATATTTAGCACAATTTGTTCTAAAAGCAACCTAGATCTTCTACAAAATAAATATAGGTACCTTTGTCGTGAAAACATTAATGTACAAGCAATCTTCAGATCCAATATAAATAATCCTTTCCGTATCCTGCGTACATGTTGGAGCATCTTCTATAGTACTCAGAACACCTGACCATTTTTCGTTGCGAACGGGGTTCTAAAACAAGTAAGTTTAGCACCCTATGACAGAATCATAAGTACATTGCATATGCATTATTTAATCGAAATATCTTGCAAAACTCTAATAAATGGTATATGCCGTAGATTTATAACGTGCCTGCATAGGAAATGGCGGATATATACGGTGGATTAATATTTTAGTGCGGATATTTCGATTTTATGTTCGGCTTTTGTGTGATGCTGGTGGTGCTAGTGTGATTAAACACGAAATAACTTTTTATTATAAATGCAAATAATGCAGTGTTTATAGTGGATTTTATAATCTGATTTTTTTTTGAGTAGTTCGTCCATATTAGCGCGGAATATATGTCTGGTTTCCTAAGGAAACTTCGAGTGTATACGATAATAAAAAAACATTATTCTACTTTAACTTACCGAAAATCTTAAGTTTCCAAGTGGCGGTTTAGCATAAGGTATTCCTAAATATGCATAATATGGCAGCTTTTTTTCCTCGGTATACATTTTTTTGCCTTGTATTGTGCCATCTTCAAGATGTACTTGTAAATTTGGCCTCTGTAATTGAATATAAAAGGAAATTAATTATATTTTTTTTGTGGCAGCTGCTGCATAATCGTTAGCATACAATTGTCATCATAAAACAATACTATATTACATGAAATTGCCAAGACTAAGGTATATTATAATTGGCAGTACGAACTGAGGAAACACTGTCAACTGGCTGCAATTGGCGGAATTTTTATTTTCTTTTAATATTGTGGATATTTTCCTTTCAATACAATTTGCAAGATGCTACAGACTTGCGCAAACTTTCTTTAGATAATGTTAATAGTGGGGTATGAGTTACTAATTGTTTGGCGGACTTCCAATTTACCGACCCGATTAGTAAGTAATTATTTCATGGGCATATCTTCAACGGTGTCTTTGGCTCAGCAATAAATCCATGATCTATGATATCTTTGATGATATCCTTCCTTAACCGTTTAGGATATGCTATCTAGCATCCATGTTCAATGAGTGCTTGAGTAATGTGCCAATCCGATTAAGCGGTATCGACACTCAATCCAGGCCTGAGTGTTCCGAATTAACATTTTGGTGCAATTCAGACTTTCGATTTTCTCATGTTTTCTACTCTGCCATCCATGCGTCCTGTTGAATATATGCTTTTTCTTTTACTATTTCCGATGTAGTTGTTTACAACGATGTCACAGGTAACAGCTTATGCTGTTGAACGTTGGCCATCATGCTTTTATATTTTCGGTTATTTAGCACTATTTATAACAGGGCTTTGTATTTTGGCCGCCTATGTTGGGCATCAGTTACATTATCTTAAGTAGCTCGCCCAACTTAAATTCTCCTTTATTTGATTATCATTTCAATGTCTTTTCAAATCGGGAATAAGTCAATCTCCTCAATGTGATTGCCATGATGGCAATCCTACAGTGCGTCACATCATGACTGATTGCTCTATTCGCGCCAATTTTGGGTTCTTCCCAGATTTTACAGAACTTTCTCCGGAAATGATACAATGGTTAACCAGTTAGAACACCATAGTGTGATATGGCACATTGTCAAAGAAGGTAACCGTGCATGTGTAACTCGTATTTTCTCTCAGAAAATTGACTTAAAACTCAAAATTATCCATTCTTCTGTTCTTTTGTGGTGCTTGTCCTTAAGTGAAATGTAAAGATTACCATAATCTAAATAAATAAATTTCAATGTCATACCGAAATAATCTTTTTTCGTCGAAGAAAGCACACTGATACTTGGGTCTCCCAGACACATTCTATTCTTTTTTGGATTAAATTTTTGGATTGGCCTAATTTCTGTCTGTAATTGTCAGCACAATATTTTGCACAAAACTAAAAGCATGACATCTACTGCGGACTCCAAATTAAGTATGCCGCTATGTAGAGTATTCCACAACCTTAACCTAGGCCCTATTGCACTTTGACTGCTGTCTCTATTTCATTAGCCCCGTCCAATTCATTCCTTTAGTTCCAGACGAATGATGTTATAATTGCAATAATTGTTATTTATAGCATAAAATAGGATCAAACAAATTCTGTTTGCACCACTAATAGTGTACAGAAGTTTATTTATTATAAATACTGCACAGGGCTAGCAATGTTGGTCACTTTAAATGAAAAAACTTTTAAGTGTTTTTTACGTTTCTTCTGATCTTAATGAGAAACAAATAACTTGATTAAGAATGGCGTTGGAGGAATATGAAGAGAAGTTTTCTTCTTGGGGCCATGTGATATTCTGTAAATTGTGTTATTTTTTAAAAATATCTTAATCACGAAATGCTGGAAGGGGATGATGTCTAACTTCGAGGGACATTTTAACTACATACAGTTCCATCGGAATTACGAAAAGTGCATTCTATAGATACATTGTATAATGGTTTACAGATATACAGATGGTAGTTGCATGGAGACAATCAGATCTGCCTTTATGTACACCTACACATAGATATGCTTCACTATTATGACAGCGCTGCATCTATTGCATTGAAATTGTGCGACGATAATACCATATCGTTTACGAACAAACTCAATGGAATTTTGATTATAGCCCTGTTGTCCGTCAGTATGCTTGAAATTGACAATTCTGAAACTAGTAGAGGTAAACTCCATGTCAAAATTGTATAATTCCTCTATTAGCTTTAAAAATTCTTTTAACGTTAAATCTTTTGAAGCTAAGAAACTTATGCTCCACCTATGTATAAAATCCTTGTTACAACTAAATGACATTCATTTTATGTCATATTTATTACTCAATTGTCACATTCATCGAATAGCGCACGCGGCGTTGCACGAGCGTTCGAAAAGTTGCCTATGTCTAAGTGTTTAACTTTAGAAGAATTTTAGCAAAAAAAGAATCATTTTGCACCTGGTTAAAAAATCTATTTTGGTTTCTTCTATCATCCTATAATTTCTTTATAAGTAGTTTTTTCGCACACTGTATATGGTAGAGCTTTTAAATTTGGACAAATTTTTGTGTGCAAAATGTTTTGAGCCATTATGTATGTATATTTCAAAGAAATTTTAAAATATTAAATTAGAAGTAGCGCTTATGAAAAATAGTATTTTTTTGTATGTGTAGTTCCAAAATTCCTTCGTAAAAATTACTTTTATATACTTATATATATGTATATATGCAGCTTTCCCATTATAGGCAAATAATTATTAAGGGTTACAGGTTCGCATACTTGTCTTACCTTGAATATATATTACGATACATTACGATTTCTATATCTCTATCATTATATTTATGTAACACATCCAACAACACAAACTAGTTCGTTCTCCTTTAACATTGACATAATTACTTTATTAATAATCGGTTCAAGGTTCCGCATTTGTCCGCCATTCGAGCGTGAATGCATTCATTTTCTATAGTTAAAATGCATCTCGCCTTTTTTTGTAGTATAGTGTGTGTAATTGCGTCGACACCAGTTAGTTGGTTATTAGGTTAAGTGGTACATTCGCCGCATGATTACGGGTGCTGTTGTTGTACTCTTTGGGTCATGTTGCAATTATGAGCGTAAAGATTTTTCAGCGTTGCAATTGCTGGCAATTTTCACTATGCAAATTTTAAAGTGGCACTTGATTCTTATAACGGCTTAGAGCTTCTGTGCTTTTTCCTGGTTTGTTTTTTATTATCGTTCTTTGGTTGGAGTGTAGTTTTTGCAATTATTATTAAAATTTACGTGATTTACATGGAGTCTAAAGAAAATCTGTTGTTTTGTGTTTTCTGTTCAATTGTATTAATTTTGTTTAATTAGTTTACATGCGAAATCAACTATCAATTTATTGTGTTGCTGAAGGCTAATTAAAGAGCTGGCTAAAGCTGAATTTGTCTATTTTGGAAAAGTTTCCTCAATATTTTCAGATTTTGCTGCTTAATTATTGATTTTGTAAACATTGCTTAACGATTGTCCTCATTTACAATTAAGGCTTGGTTTGTTAGTGCTCCTGTTTTCAAAGTAGATATCGTTAGATTTAAAATTTTCGAAAATCAAATTCATAAAAGTAGTGAGTTTAGATGAACAGAAGCTGTTGGCCACTTCTAAATGATGAGACATTGCTTCTGCAATCGTTTTCTCGTTATTGTTTCTTACATCAAGCAGCTAATAAAAAATTAGAGTCATACCCTAGTGAACATCATGAATTGCACCGAAATCTTCTAGTAGGATTTTATCTTGGAGAATAAAAAAAAGGTAAACGTTAGATAAGGAATGTACGTAAACTGAAAGAGTGTTTTCTTCTCTAGTCATTACCGCTTAACGTTTGTGTTAGTGGAAGATAAAAATAATTGGTTTTGGGCCAATCTTAAACGAGTCAGGCAATATGGAAGTTCTCAAAAAGTCCGCATTTTTTCCATTATAACACTTAAAGTTATTCTTCTCCAGTCGGAGGTAAACAGCCTAAAGCTTATTTATGCATATACATGGAATATATGGATTGAAAATGCAGAAAATATATAAAGATTCTTTAACTTCACCGATTCTGTGGAAGAGTTTCATAGCAATTCCAAGGCTTGAAATAAAAATGGCAAAGAACGTTGTGCATTAGAGCTATCGCAGCTTATATTACAAACTTGAAATTTTAATAGTTCTAATTTTGAATCTTATGCGTGACAATTGTTGCTTCCAAAAATTGTCAAAAACCCAATCTTTTTAATATGGCACCTATTACTTACACAGCAGATTTATTAAATTTCACGAAGAGGTACTGAAGGATGTCCTATATCTAATTCTATTTTGTAGTCAATTATTCCATAAGGAACAAAGAACACCTTATAATGCCAAGAGGTTAGTGCGATATGGAATAAAACTACAATCGTATTTAAGAAGCTGATATTCCGTCAAACTGAGATCGAATTGTGATAATTCTTAAATAAACGCTGATTCAAAAATGGAGAATTATATATACCATGGTTTATGTCAAAACACAAAGATTGTGAGCTTAATCTATAATATTAAAATTTACCAAGCATGACACGAGAAAACTTCTAGCGACTGAGAATTAATGTTATAAATTTTGGGAGAGCGTGTAAACAAATTGCGAGAACATTCTAGATATACATTTTTTTTCATTTCTTAAACTTATACCTTGGTGCCTTTCCAGGTAACGTAAACTTTTGCGAGACTTTATGATTTAAGATACAAGAGTACTGAAAAAACATAAATTGGACGGATGAGGTAAAGTTGTATCAACGGGGATATTGTAAACTACCCACTGAAGTCAAAGCGACATTTTTGGGCCAAGTTCACATACATATAGCGCTCCAAATTAAAAACAAACTCAAATAAATATTTGTTGTTGGAAATTTGAATAATTAATTGTTGAATATTTTTAAAACGTTATAGAAACATTTTTTGAAAGTTTGCCACTTTGTTGTCACTTCATGGTACCTAATGGTACCACCTAATGGTCTACCACTGTACTGCGGATATAACATTGATAACTTTAGAAAAAACTCCATATCTTAATATATGTATACTTTAGATTTTTAGGTTTAATGTTAGAATAACGGATTTGGTTTATTTTTTTACTAGCTCATAATATGTAGCTGATTTGAAATTTAGTGTAATACAGTCTTGCAATAGTTTTTACAGTTTGGCAAAGTTCAACTGAAACAGCGCAGTAGAACAAGTGGCCTGGGTCACACCGGGGTCAATTCGGGTAATTAGGCAACGAAGAAATGAAATGCAATCACCGTAAGACCCCTGCCGTCTTGAAGAGCACGTCATCATGCAGTACTCTGTGATTTGCACGTTCGATGATGTGGGCGTGGCGAATAATAGAATATAGTGGCAGGAGCCCCACACACACACGTATAGTAATAGTGCCGGTCAAAATGTCTGGAACATCGTGTCAACCGCGCCAACTAAGGTACTACATATAAATAAAATACTGGCACTTTACTTTTGGCTAGTAGCATGACGAGGTCATCGAGTTCGCTCCGCCTTCGTGCGCAGTGATAACTCACTGTTTCAGTTGAACTTTGCCAAGCTGTACTCACGCAAGCAAAAGTGCTTAAGCACATTAAACAGTTATTACGTCAAACTTCTATCAAAATTGTTGTTTTTAGCATTAATAAAATAATTTGTCATATTTTTGATTAAATTATTACAGTTGTCATGGACATCCTTAAACAACCATTTATTTTGGCATTGAATAAAACAAGAGAGTATTAGTTTAGATATAATAAACCCCAAAATTCAATTTTCTTTCAAATGCCGTCAAAATATACTAGATGATGATAATATATACCTATATGTATACAGGGTGTCCGCGATATACAAAGCATGCTTCTAAAGGATGATAGCTACAACGATTTAGAAACAAAAACATATAATACACCTTGATTCTATCTGTAAGCATAAACGAGAAAAAAAATTATTTCTCATGTCACAAACTTCGACGCATACTGTACAGAAGCAGCCGATCAGTGCAGGATTCACCCGACGATTACAGGCGTGTGTTCTTGCAAATGGGCAACACATCGAGCCTTTCCTGTAATACATTTTCTCGTGTCTCTCAAAAAGGTCCTTTCTAGGACCAGCAATTTATCACAAATAAAAGAAAAGAACTAAATTTTGTAGTATCCTTTACGAAAGAGCTTAAAGCGCCATAACATAACTGCACTATTATTAGATACATTGTTTTCATTCAGTGCGACTTTCCCTCAACTTAAATTTTCATTTACCGATCGAAAGCTGCTATTAAACACGCCCTTTTTACTCTAACTTCAACATAAAATCGATTTTATTGTCATAACATTATTAAAAAAAAACTCAAAGATACCTCCTTCCTATTGATCGGATATTTTTAAAACGTGTGGCCATTGACTTTGGACGATACAATGGTCTTATGTAGTTCAAGGTCGTATAAACACAAAATGCTTAGCTTGCATCTGTGCTTCCATTGAATACATGTACAGTATGGTGTAAGAGAAATGACACCACGCTTCAATTTCAATGTATTAAATAATTCGTTTTCGTTGTTGTTTTCAGTTATTTTCAACTCTAAATTTTTGATATGGTTTTTTGGTTATTTAAGAAGCAATATGGATGAGTTTTCTTATACAGTTTGACCAACTAAGGTGTTGTAGAAATAATTTTTTTTTCTCGTTTACGCTTACAGATAGACCCAAGGTGTATTATATGTGTTTGTTTCTAAATCGTTGTAGCTATCACCCCTTAAAAGCATGCTTTGTATATCGCGGACACCCTGTTTATCTGTTATTTAATTTTTCTTGCACATTGTTTTATGTAAATGAATTCATAAGGATCAGTATTTACTACGATTTTAACTTTACTGAAAATATATCAACGAAAGTATGGTTACCAGCATACAGCGTGTTCATTTGAAAATTTCCTACCATAAATTTCAGGGAATCTAGGAAGTTATTAAAAGTTGCCTCACCTACTTGAACGCCCTACTCCCTGGAGCTACCTGGTTAAAAATCTTAAATGGAAAAGGGAATCTGGTAATAGTTCATTTTAATAGTTTTTTGAAAAACTACATTTTATCGTTTAGTTATTTGAAAATGATTGATTCGTTTTCGAAATTTTTAAGAAAATCTTTTGATTGGCTTTGTTTTTAATTTAAGAGCGTCGGATAAAAAAAACTAGTATACAAAACGTTCTTAAACTTTTTAAGATGTTTTACTTTTTCTTTCACAGTTCTTTTGCAGAAAAAAAATAAAACGAAAAAAATAAAATAAAATGCATGTGTTCGGTACGTTTTGATGCCGATTTTGCATTTGTTATTAAATTGTTACAGAAAACATAAAAAGTAATGCTATAAACGAAGTTGCTTTAGTATAAATTAGTATTTAGTGTTATCAACCCGAACTTATTTAAATAAACTAAGAAAAACGTTTCATAGTTTGCAAGAAAAGGTTGAAATCGTATTAAAATATGGAGCCGAAAATCAATGTGCTCGACGAACTACCGCAACATTTAACGAAAGGCACCCAGATAAGATCATATCTCATAGGTATGTCTTTAATCTTATTCATAAATTTACTCAAACTGGGTTTGTTGCGAATATAAAGCAAAAGCAACCGAGAGTTTTAAATCAAGTTGCTGTAGTGGAAGTGTTGGGTCATTTCGGTATAAATCCTCGTACTTGATTACGTCAGATTTCTGCCGCAACTGGAATTTGTTCATAAAGTTACAAAACTTCATCAATTCCATTTTCCATTATTTATTTACATGGATTTGTAAATAAACATAACTGCGCCCTATACTGACGCAAACCCTCATGTGATTGTAGAAGGACATAAAATTAATGCATGAGCAAGCATCTTGAGGGGCAAAGCAATTGGGCCATTGTTTTTTAATGAAAATCTAAATGGCGAAGCATATTTGGATATGCTAGAAATTACTATTCATCTACTGATTACTGACTTTCTCGAAAATTAGCTGGATAGAGATGGAGATCTCCTACTTGATGAGGATGGATTATATTCTTAGCACGCTGAAGGTCCTCCTCACTATGATCTTCCAGTACGGCAGTAGTTAGACAATGTATTTCCGAATAAATGGATATGACAAAGAGAGCCTATAGAATGGCCAGCGAGATCGCTGCATTTGACGCCACTTTTTTTCTATGGGGTTATTTGAAGTCTGTTGTACTTACCGCGCAAGCTGAAAATTTAGAAGAACTTGGTCACAGGATGATTGCAAGCTGTCGTGGAATTCAATGAGAAGTTTTTGAAAACGTACGCCGCAGTTTCGAACAACGGCTGTATTGTTGTTTAGCAAACAACGAGCATTTTGAGTTTCAGTTAAAGTGCATTTAACTATAAGATTCCCTTAAAAATTTCGAAAACGAATCGATCATTTTCAAAAAACTAAGCGCCAACATGTAGTGTTTCAAAAGACTATTAAAATGAAGTATTACTCCACACCTCCTCCATAATACTTGTTAACGTGTTTCAAGAAAGTTTTCATCATTTTACTAAATTTCCAGAAATTTACGGTGGAAACTTTTCAAATAAATACGCTTATAATAAGCTACCATAACATTCTTAAATCGGCAATACAACAGTTTTTCATAAAAATATTAGACATTATAATGCACGGTGGAGAATGAAAACAGAAAAATAATCTCTACTCCTTGTTAGCTCCTAAAAGCCGCAAAGAATTCGTTTTCCATGCACGTCAAATCTTAAAAGTAATCTTAAAAGTATCGTCAATGGCCTTTATCATAACAGCGGAAATAATTGTTTCCGTTAGCATAACAAAATATGAATAGACTATTTGAATGTTTATCATTTTTGTAACAAAATTAAGAATATGTTCTTTATAACTGTATTAGTATACTCGTACTTTACAAATCAATATATTTATGTCAATTAGTACTTTGGTTACATTTAAAATTAAAATATTAGTGTCATACCAATTGATGTTCTCTCAAGAATGTAAGCGAGTCACTGAGTCCGCAAACAAATGTCAGCACCAAACACTTCTTCCACATGTTTGCGCCTTTACCGCTACTCGAGAACTATGGTTTTTGCGATTAATAAGAATCAAAAACCTTCCTTTCCGGACCTTGAAATAATATACGTAACTTGCATTTATTCTACATACTAAATAAATAAGCAATGCTGTTATATATAAAATGTTTAATTTTATCTTATAAATTATAATTATATAAGGTACATTATAAAAATTATTACTGTTTAATGTAATCAGAAATGTCCTGATGGAAATGCAATATAGAAACAAAGATATGCGGAATAATTTATTCTTTAAAAGACCTTTCAGGTAGGTAAACGTATTCATTGTTATTGTTACAGTTCTAGTTTATGCATAAATTACGCTGGCATAACTGCTCATTACGGATTACCTCCGTTACAACAATATTGAAAGTGAATGTACAGTTTTTGCGAGATGACTTAATAATGTTTAGAATTAAGCGATTTTTGTATTATCTTCGAATACCGTTTTAATTCATCAATTGTCACTACTCTATTACATTTGTTTTTTGAAATACGTTACAGAAATAAATGATTCAAGAAAATTATAGTTACCAACTGTACTAAAAGCTCCTTTTAAAAATCTATGAATTTAAAATGTAGATTGAAAGGTAAGGCTGAAGCGCTAATTGCGAAAGCGAATCTCGCGTAATCTTTCATGTAATATGCAACTTTAATGTGTCAAACTTATTTAGAACTATACCTACAAGAGCAAGTTGATCTACGGATAAGGGGTGACTTGTGACATATCCCATTTTCTAAATTATTTAGTATGCTAAGAGGAAGCACTACCATTTCGGAAGCGATAATTCAGAAGTTCACTTTGTATACGCATACATTCACTCTAACGTTTTATCACTGGAAAAGGTCACTTAATCGATCAGAGCAGAGTGCGTATCAATCTTCAAACAGCAACGCGCCAGGCTATTGCTTAACTTTCCACTTTCCAAAGTTTTCGCCGATAAATGCGCGTTGGAACGGTTCCACCGATTCCTAGTTAAGGAATTCTCACCGAATGTTTGTAACTCATGTTTGTCGCTGTGGTAATGGACCTGGCCGAATGGGCCGCGCGAAGCAGATCGAAAGAGCGTTCGGGGAGGCTTTCCGTAGAAAAGCCCGTCTGGCGTACAGCTTCCCGGGGAAAGTTATTAAATTTAGTATTACGATGGGGTTTCGAAGCTGCAAACCCAATGTTCTCCGGCGGTAATCAGTTTGTCGACTTCGAGACCGCCCCCCGGGAATTGAATCTTTTCCTAAATCGGGGATCTGTACCTCGACACAACCGGAGCCGACGTCGAAATTCGAAAGAAAATTTTCGGATGTTCCTCTTCTTTCCCTCGATTACTTTTTCATTGAGTTAATCGTTGGATTTCTGACGTGTCTTTATGTTACACCAGACAATCTCTATATAAAGGCAAAAGAAGTCGGTCAAAGGATGTATCTATATATATATTTTTTAGAGAATTGGTTTTTATTTGAAGAACAAATTTGTTTAACTCAATACTGAGAAAGTGATAAAGTTACTCTTTTGCAAGAAAATTGGAAACGCGAAGTGTTTTATTTTATTACTATAAAATGAGAAAATTCGATTTGAGATTACTCAACTGACAACGAATAAAATTTATAGCCATAGGATTTTCCTATTTAGTGTGGTATAAGGAGTGTTTTACTTTTCTTATAGGAAATATATAATTGAAGAAGTAATAAGTAGAGGTGGTGATTGTTAAAAAATCTTTCTCCTTTGAGGTATGGGATGATTATAAAATCAGAGCTAAGATAGCATAGCGTCCAAAAAATTGTTGGAGCAGAATAACCGCCACTAACAGATTGAGATCGCTAATTGTGTCCTGCACGGTTAGCTTAGCTGCTAGATACCGTAATCCCATAAGGTTAATTATTTTCCATAGATCTGAGCTTTGTCAGGGATTGTATCTACTGGAATACTTTATGGAAAAACGGACACTATGAAACCTCTGGGATTCATCCAAACATGGTAAGACTTTAAAGCAATGCAGATGAGTAGAAACAATCTTGAGGTTGTTCTCAGGAATCTTATCTGATCACTGCGCATTGATTAGCCGCCTCATATTGGTCTAGTGAACTTAACTCTTAACAGATTGCTGACTTCGTTGTTTTGGGTGCAACCTGGTCAAGAAGGTTAATATGTCATAGGAACACTACAGGTTTGTTGTCCTAGATGTTGTTCGAGCAGTATCCGCTCATGAGGTAAAGAAATCTAATTGTTCGTCACCTCATGTTACAAAAGGTTTGTTCCATCATACAGTTTGTGATATTTTGCAGATTTATTTTAGTGTGCGTGCGCAGTCAGAAATTAATTTCCAACTGTTTGAAATTTGCCCTTGTTGGAACGCTTTAAAAAACAACTAAAATGTTCTTTTCAACTGTAAAGAAATTAAATTTAAGATAAAAAAATCTTTCCAATATATACAAAATTTGAGTTCCTAAAGGCGTCGCTTTAAATAACTAACTACTAACCTTGAAATTATAAACTGCTAATGTAAAATGAAATAAGCTGCGCATGTGTAAAGTACAGACTCTGAAAATCAGCAAAGAATTCGCAAATTGTTCTGACTATCAGCAAATAGTTTCCAATCGATTATTCTTCTTTTTCTTGGAACACCAAATTTCAGTTTGCAAATTCTAATTGAGTAATCGTATCATAAGAGAGTACAATTATTCTAGCAGAGTTATGTGGAACGTTGTAAATGCATACAGGAAGAATAGGCATACATTCATAGCTGACTTCGATGCAAAGGAAGTAAATCACTTTTTTATTAGTCATGCTAGAGACATGGTGGAGATCGTAACTGAGCGAAGTCGTGATGCATATATGTACTTACCTTAACGCAATAAATTGCGTTGGTTGCTGCTTTTCAATAGATCTGGTCAGTTCAGTTGAAGTGAGAGATGCGATTAACTCTCTATAACCATCAAATGGGAGGGATATTTATGGATTTACGGTACCCATTATCAAAAGCATAAAAGATCTTTTGGTGTTACCTCTAACTAAATTTCTCTATAGGTGAAGGCGTATTTCCAGACGTTCTGAAGGCTGTTGTTGTTGTACCTATCATTAAGAAAGGAGATCCAAAGATATCTCCAATTTTATACAGATATCTCTTTTGCCTATCGTTTCAAAAATTTTTGAAAAGATCCTGAACGTAAAAGTATATAACTATTTCGAAAACAACAATCTGTTCTCGCAGCATCAATACGGATTTAGGCAGAATTTGAGTACCAATATGCTGCCTCTAGCGTAAGCGTCTTTGCTTTCGAAAGAAAGGCTATTCGTATCGTGGATCGTCTTCAGTACAAAAATTTTAACCCTGCCCGCGTTGTTGATATTGGAATGCGTATCGTACATAACAGCCACTGTCACCCATCTTCGGATCACCCTGATAATGACGGCTATGATACGCGCAATAGGACTGAACTGATACATAAATTTTGTGGACTGTCAAAAAGTCAGAGAAACGCGCAGTATCTGGGTATAAAATTTTATAACAAATTGCCTTCAGAAGTTAAGTCACTGGCGGCGGGGCGGTTCAGATCGCATATAAAAGAGTTCTTAATTGCAAGAGCTTTCTATTCCCGCGCTGAATTTTTAGCTTGTAAAATGGTTCTAGCAGATTTTTATTTGTAAACGGTGATTGTTTGGCATTGTTCTGCCTTGACTATTTGTTTGTATGTACATATATCGTATATATATAACTAGGAAAATTATATATACATATATAATTGGGGAATGCGGTCTGTGGAACGGGATGTTAAATTTCGAAATAAATATCACATTTAATTAACCCACGATATTTCGCAAATGTTTATTTGCTTCTTCAGGTGGTTCTAAAAATTACAAAACAAAGCAAAATGATAGCAACTAGAGATGAAATTGACAACATATTAAATGCGGTTATATCTGAATACTTACAATTGTTGCGATAGTAAAACTAAGCCACATACATATATCGTATATATATAACTAGGAAAATTATATATACATATATATAATTGTATGTACATATATCGTATATATATAACTAGGAAAATTATATATATGTATATATACTATACAATACAATATTTGAACTACTGTTTTTTCCCTAACTAGTTTTCGGTCGAAAAACCCACCCTCATATATATATGTATATAGATATAGTTGACTTGTGTAAGTGCTCTGTGTACATAACACCAATAAAGATTGAATTGAATTGAATTGAATTGAATAATTTGGTTGTTGGAACGGCAAAAATACTAATGCGCAGAATCCTGATACCTGCAACTATTACTGATAGTTTCGTATTCTTGTTGGAACAAACATAAAAATTAGACATGATCTCGTATTCTCTAGATTTATTTTCAATTTCTTTCGTAATCAACGCCGTTGAAAGACAAATTAGTAAAGACAAAAGTTACTTTTGATATCTTTACTTACGTTCATTTTACCAGGATTACATTTTTGAAATTCTCCTTCTTACCTATTAAAGATGTAGACATTGCTCGGAAGCAAATATTTATTCTAGCATTCTTCCGGTATGCGAAGTACAAGATGAGAATTTCTATTACGGGATAAGGCGTCTCAAGATACTTTGTGCATACTGTTTTTTTCAATTTTTTTGTATTAATTATAATACATATATCTAATGCTACATTAAAAATGCTGTTTCATCATTTCGGCATCTTTGTTGTCTATTGATCTAGACTCTGCTGATAGTTTGATTACCACTTATGTACATGGTAGTATCAATACCAAACGAATTCTAAGAGTGCTCAACTTATAGTTTCATATATGCACATATATGTATGTATGTACATCTGTCTGTGTTTTATGATTCTAGGAATTGATTTCATCATACTCGTGATCGGAATGAACTTTCCTAATAGAATTTATACATGATTACTGGTACTATAATACCGAAATTGTATATACATACATACACTTGTGTGAAACGGTGTTTTCATGATTTACAGAAAATGAATTAGTCTTGACGATATCTGGAGCTTTTGTCTAAGACTTTAAGCGATAGTCAGTTTAGGCCCAAAATTTTCAGTAGATAGTAATAACGTTTCAGGAGATGAATTAATTTGTAATATAGAGTTTAAGCGATAGATGATTTTTTGCTATATTATAGCTGATGCAAGGTTGAATGCTGTAAGCTTTACGAAATAAGTTTTTACATCTTTTAAAACGAGTTTGAAAGCATTCTTCAATTGCTTAACCAGCTGTATATATCAGTTATGTAACATTCACATTTAAGATTTTTTTCTTAAGGACGTTGGGGATTATTAATAATACATACATACATACACATATTTTATGTATTTGAAAAGAAAATCTATGCAAGATGTATATGCGTGTATCCCTATATTCAATAAGTATACAATTTCGTTTAATCGCATTTTTACCGTTTTCGCTTTACGACTTTGCGGGAATAGATAAGAACGTATCATCGTTAGGAAAAAAGGAATACAAGAAAAAGAGCCCGTTTCCACGGATATATAAAATGAGAAAAAGGCGAAAAAGCGAATGGCTGAGATAGGTCTTCGCATAAAATTACCAATGGTGTCACACTATAGAAAAAAATAAAATCGGACAAGTTGAAAAAGTTTTTCGATTTGTCTTTCTGTACAGTGCAACGGTGGTAGTCCCTTTCACCGGGTTTGACGCGAACCAAAGCTACATAAAATTGTTATCTTGGTCGTGTAGAACGGTTGGACAGGCCATCTGAGTGCTACATGAATGCAGGAGCGTCGACCCTCACTTGTCTTTTTCCCGTGGGGGATGGTCCAAAAGCCCTCAACGAAATAAATATAGATGGACGTATGAGATTACGTACTCCTCTTGTGTTTCCCTCTTTACGTTCGTGACGGCCTTTGTTTTGTTTTAATTCTGTATATTCCACGTTCGCATCCATATAGATGAATAATTAGATTGTTTTGTTTGAATATTTGTATGCAGATATACCTATAATTTGTATATGCTGTTTTACTGCAGTATTAATTAAATTGTCAAATAATTTTTAATAGTTCCTCCTGAATCACTCATTTTGCTCATTCTGTAATGTCATTTCTCTTAATTGCGTACTATTTGTAAAATCTAGACGCCTGAGTCTTGACTTGCGGTTTCCTACAAAAATCTTCACCTGGCTCTCGATTCCCTAGTAGTTCTGTTAGGGATTAGGCAAGTAATATAGAAAAAATATTAACAAAAAAAAAAACAATCATTACTATAGAATTTAACAAAACATCTTGTAGATCTAGAGATGTATACACTGCTGCAAATAACTGACGAGCACGCCCTGTATAATCTGAACGCGTTGTTCTAGCGCAATGAAATTTGGTATAGAAGTAGTGCTAAACTAGTATAACTTACCCTGATGCGGAGAGCGCCGTAACCCTGCTGGGAGGGAATGCATCAATAGCGGGAGTATCCCCGGGAGCGGCGCGTATGACAGCAGGAGGGATGGCCAACCATGCCGCCTCAACTCGCCTCCATGACAGCTCAACGCTAGTCGATGGAGCCGGATAACGTTGAAGTCAACCGATCGGATTCATTTCCCGTGAACGAGCTGGCCATGGAAGCATACGTATACGGTGCTCTTCGACAAAGCCCTGTACTACACGCGCGACGTGCTGTCGAGCATTGTTATGCATGTATAGTAGAAGTCGGCGACGGCGCCGCCGAACCTAGCGAAGCACAACGGAAGTAGCACCTCATCTACGTATCGACGACCCGTTATCGTCTGCTGTACACGCTGCAGACGTGTAGGTCCTCCATATGTAGCAGCACCCTATACCATAATGCCCTGCTGGCGGTGGATATGGTGTGGTTGAACGCACTGCTTGAGTAGACGCTCATCAGGTCCTCGACGAACCAAAATTCGCGCATCACCGACGCCCAATTCGAATCTTGATTCGTCGGAAACCAAAATGTGCCTCCACTCGGCAACCCACCGCATCCTTGCTTTGACCCGCTCGCTGGTTGCGTGTGCGGCGGTATCTGGGAGTGAGTAGCAGCCGCTGCAACGCACGGCACGCTCGCCGTTCATTTTCTACCAAACGCCCCCGCACAGTTTGTGTAGTGAGTGCGCCTTCCAGTCCTGCTGGCCAAATTGCTCCAAGTTGCTTTGAGGACGACGTACGCGACGTTACGGTGCTGAGTAGAAGGGTCATCGCGTGCTGGGGTCGTGCGCGGCCGTCTTGCTCGCGGTTGAGTGTTCTCGCCATCCCCGTTGCACAGCTGACAACGACCGCTCGAGACGGCGCGCGATCTCAGGGAAGGATACACCTGCCATGTGCATCCCAATAATCATTCCTTGCTCAAACCCTCTTAAGTGGCGCAATAAATCTGCCATTATGCAGTGAATACAGCTATATACGGGACCTTCACACCACACAAAGAACCACCCCTTGCATCCCTCTTTGTCTCCACGGCGACGGCATGTTCTACTTAGCGGAGCCGCTCAGTAAGTAATGCGATGGTAGCAAAAGCCGAACCTCGCTGCATAGACTCGTCTTCCGGAATCCTTGATGCTCCGCAAATTTCATGGATGTATCTTCACACGTTCAGATTATATAGGGTCTGTATGGTGGCCATAATGTTACTCGCCTAGGGTTGGAGTATAAACTTGGTTGGTGGTGGCCATTCTCCATCAGGTTTCATCAACGGTAACAAAGCAATCCATATTTCGTTTGCATCACTGTTAAACAATTTAAATTCGCAACTGAAGCCGTGACTCATCTTGCAGACACCAATGCCAAATACTCTTTGATTATTGCTCCAATTGTAGCGTTTGAAAAGCATATTATCTCGTTAACCGACGATCTTACTCATTCAAGTCACAGACGTGATCAATATTTTCCTGAATGTACACAGTTTGGGGCCGACCAGCACCTTTTGCATGTTAGCAAATTGTTCTTCCACTTCGTAATTCTCGAGACCAATTCTTCACCACCTGATATGAAGGCGCATTATCCCATGTACACTGAACATATATGTCTTTATAAATTTAATCTGCTAAACCTTTCTTTTGCAGATATTTAACGACCCCTAGAAGTTCGTTGTTCTTCATTTTTTAAAATCATTGGGCAGCTTTTATTTTAACTGAAGATAACTTTTTAAGAAATACTGCTACCACGACTCTACTTTACATTGTACATTGTTTAAGAGATAAACAAAGACTGAAGTTGTTATTTACTGTTTAATATATGCCCAAATTTGAACAAATTTTTATTTAAGTTTTCACAAGCAATAAGTCAACTACCTTATATGTATGTATGTATGTATGTACATATACATACATATATGTATATGTGTGTAGGTGTGTACCAAGTCGATCAGTCATAAAGTTTAAAAGTAGGGAAGCGATCTCTGAATAATATAATCAAAAATGCGAGGCCGAAACAAAGAAATAGCGGAGAAATATATAGTACTTACGAAAGGTGTAGCAGCATTTTGATGAAGTTTGAAAAATTCAGTGAAACGTCCACGTGGGAGGTGAAATAAAAAAATAGGGGAACATATTTCAACGAGAAAATAAACTCTTGGAGCATGGAAACGTTCGGAACAATATGATTTTTTATGAGGAAGTATGAGTATCAGTTCCGGAAATTTCATTCAAGAGGTATTCAACTCTATAGCTTATTTTTATGGTTCTATACATATTATGTCGACAAATATGTTGTCGTATTAACATTTTGCATAATATCATGTGTATGTAAGATGGTACAACTTTATCAAATATTTTGTGCCTGTATATTCCGTAAAATGCAGTTATTACCTTTACATATCGAACCCCTCCTGTATCCGTACTTTAACCCCTAACAACACGTGGCTTTATAACAGGGTACTGTAATCATACGGGCTGCAATCATCTCTCCACTGTCTCAACTTAGGGTCCTAACTACATTTCCGAAGTCAATCACCCTTCGTAACCGATCAACAGAAAATTTCCAACTGTGGGGATGTTTGATTGTGAAGTATAGCGCGGAAGAGTTTATGTAGAAGATAATTTTCCGATTGTATGTGCAGGGAGGGTTGGTGTGTATGTTGCCGCATTTACTCTGTGTGTTGAGCATTAAGAGGTTTTTTCACGGAGAAGCGGGATTGATGTTTGTTTTACATGTTTGTCATAATTTGATTGTCGTGCGGAAATAATTCGCACTAAATTTATGCAATCCTGAAATGAAAAAGTTTTAATTGAATGTAAGCGCGCAGCATAACTTGCACAGATTAAATACATTTAAATTAATATAGAGTAAAAAATTTCAATAGAAAGCTGGGAACATAAATATGATAAATGAATGAATATTTCACATCCTGCTGCTGCTGCATATAGGTAAGTTGCATTTTGGAAGATAATCGTAGAGTGCATTTTAAACGAAGATGAAATGCATTCAATGTTGATAGAGAAAGGAATATTTAATCCTCCAGAATATATTTTTTACGCGAAATGAATATTACAAATGGACAAACCGCTTAAAAATTAAATGTTTCTGAATGTAGTGTGCGCAGGACAATTAAGAGAAGGGAGGAGACCAGTAACCTCAAACACAGAAAACGAAGTAGAAAGCCCAGATCAACGACAGAAGGCAATACATCCTTATAATTTCTTTAAAGAATCGTCCATTCACCGCTTCCTAAATTACAGCAGACTCTGTCCAGTAAAAACATCGCGGCTGTTTTGAAAGAGCAGTCATTCAAAAATAAAAAATATTAACTGATAAAACCTACATACAAAATACTATTATGCATTATATTAATAAGCCGTATAATTGCCAACATTGGTGATAATTGACTCACATTGTTTGGGTATGCTTTCCACTAACTTCTCTGTGTTGGATGTTTGAAGAGAGCGCCATATTTTGCGAACATGGTGAGATAGATGCATTGCGGAAGATATATGCTTTCTTTGAAGTTTACGTTTCATGATAGATCATACATTTTCGATAGGATTCGCGTCCGCTGACTGTGGTGGTCAATCCATAGTTACAACACAATTCTCCATTGTCCAATTTGTGCAAAAACGGCTGCGATGTTTTGGGACTCTATGCATCTTCAACAGCAACTTAAAAGCCACAATAGTGATTAAGCTGAATAAGGACCTCTGAATGCAGAGAAATTAGTGGAAAGCATGCCCAAACGATGTGAGGCAATACCAACAACTTTGGCGATTGGATCCCTTATTAGTATAATGCGTAGTAGTATTTTGTATGTAGTTTTTACCAGTTAATAAATGTTGAGTTTTTGAATGACTCTTCTTTCAAAAATAGCCGCGATGTTCTTACTGGCCAGACTGTAATATACGATGCCGACAACCAGCAGGTGTTGCAACAGTTGAACGGCGATTAGACGTCGGCCCAAGAGATTCCATAATTGTAAGAAAACCACGGTTAAGCTTTCTACATAAACGAGAAAAAATAAATCGGGGGAAAAGTCAGGTAATCTAGAATGTAGCTTGAATTATTTGGAAGTAAATGTCGTACTTTTATTCGGCGCTTTCCTAGAGGACAATATTTTGGAATGTGGTCCATGTGTATTTAAAAATGTTGGAAAATGATGCAGTACCAACTGAATGCGCAATAATTGTGGAAGATTGCGTTTACCAGCAAGATAACGAGCCCAAATACACTGCAAAATTATTTCCATGTGAAATCTGCTGCAGGAATGCCATCCTTAATGGAGTGGCCTTCTCAAAGTCCTGATTACAACCCAATAAAATTATTGTGGGAGCACATAGACGTGAACTACGAAAAATATTTCCAAGTAGCAAAGCTACATTCTTGAATACTCTGCAGAACGTGTGGGATGCTATACACGAATAAATATTAAACGATAAGGAGGTTTGTTGAAAAAAAAAATAAAAAAAGTATCTATTTTATTTACACTTCCTGGTCTTTTACAACAGGTCATCTTGTGGCACACTGCTAAACATATCTCCTCTAAGTAATGCGAAACAAGATGTGCAAATGAGATTTGTATACATGAACTACAGTAATTTAACGAGAAGCAATATATTTAGAGGTTCTATTAAAAAAATCAATAGTAATTTCTGATTCTAGGAAGTTAAATAGTTTTACATACTCTGAAGATAATTGAAAGGGAGTTAAAACATACAAGGTTTGTCTATTCTATGACTTCTGTGCAAATTAGTATCCAATTAACCTGTATTAGTGACGAAAATACATACTGCAAATTGGTTTCTTGAGTGTAACCTTAGGAATACGACATTGAATTATAGACACACGCTAACATTTAATTATGCCAAACTAGTGCTCTGGTTAAGTAAATACTATAATATATAATTTGTGTTTAAATCTAAGAAGCCCGAAAATATGTCATTACGTCGATGATACACGAAAATTAGAAATTTAACGAAATATTTTTTGTACACTTCTGTTCCAGATTCTTACTGGTCTTCGCCTAACTCTTCTTACTTGCATTTTCGATTCCCATATCCACTAGTTACTAGTTTATTGCTACTCATACGTACTAAGTGACCGAACCACCTCAACGAACTTGTTTTTATTGTTTTAATAATTGCCTATTAATTTGAAATTCAAAATCAGCTGTCAAATATAAATTCTTTATTTATTTATTTATAAGATTCATACAGGATAACCTAATTACATGAATTCTACATTACATATTGCATTATAAAACCAAATATCACAATAATCATCCCAATTATATTACAAACAAAAAAAATAAATAATCCGATACCAACCACAGCATGAATGTAATGATAATAAATTAAATAATGATGTCCAGTGCCAAGGGCCAGCAAAACAGGAAACAAATGAATTTAAAATAGGAGCCAACAGGTTAAAATTCTGTCGCAGAGTATAGTATTTGTTTCGTACAATGCAAAAATGCCTAAGTTTCTAAATGCATCTTGCGTTACTCCCTTGACATGCTTCGAAAAACGAAAAGTTGACTCCAATATAAAATGCATCTTGCGTTACTCCCTTGACATGCTTCGAAAAACGAAAAGTTGACTCCAATATAACACCAAGATCACGTATTACTGATTTACGTGCCAGACTGAGATCTGACGGCTGATAACTATACAAACACGGTGCTTTTTTTCCGAGTATAACTCCCTACAATACATTTGTCAACGTTTAAGTTAAGGCTGTTATTCCGACAATCCAATGGACAGCTTATTTCCGTATATATCTTGCAATCATCAGCAAACAGCAAGCACCTCGAAAAATTAAGTTCTTTAGCCAAATCGTTTATAAAAACAAGAAAGAGTAACGGACCCAAATTACTGCCCTGAAGCACACCAGATAATGCAAGGAATGGCCTTGAAAATGTACAATCATAACCCACGATCTGTCTTCCATTGCATAAATATGAGGCAACTAGTGTAAACAACTTACTGGAAAACCCAAAGGCATTAAGTTTCAAGAGCAAAATCATGATTTATTCTTTCAAACGCTTTAGCCAGATCATTGTATGTATATATGTAATGCCTAGTTGAGAACCATACCTAATAGATTTGCCAATGTCGTCACACATAATTAGTAAATTACATTCGATTGACCTCCCTTTCATCAAATACTATCTAAATATATACAGGGTTGCCCACTTGGCCTTTGTTCGTAAACAGTACGTTTACTATTGATTTTAACGGAAAATGTTAAGATGCATTTTTATTCGAATGTTTGCCGTTTACAATGTAACAATATTTCGAGTTCCCTGAGGAGCTCGATTTCGTCTGTACAGGACCGGACTCAGTTTTTTTAAATGGAACACCCTATATATTTTTATAGTTTTGATATGTATATCGAATTTTAAGTCAATGTTGTTAAGATTTTTATCTGCAAAAGTCAACTCGTTTAGGAGAAAAAACA